>JAOSBK010000005.1:44771471-44782319 GCA_027568895.1 Erythroxylum shatona | reverse complement strand
TGAAATAAAAATTGTTTAGGAAGTGCTTTATTTTATGAATTATATATGTAATTTTCATACTTATTTAATGAATTATTGTTTTATATTTTCAGTGGGCCTCAAGGAATTTTTTAAAATTATTATCTTATGCATTTAGCGAGGTTATTATTTTATCTCATTGGCCCAAGTCGGAACCGAAGAAAATTATTATTTAATCGAGATTATTAATTTATCGAATATTCATTTATCGAAGTTTTACTGTATATTGAAAAAGACTCACCTTCTATGTAGAAAACAATACAAATACAAAGTATGTATATAATGAGAATGAGATGATAGTTGAAACAATAAATAATCTAGATTATAGCACAATAAATAAACTAGGTTATGATAATGTTCTAAACACACAAATGTACAAACAGATAATTTTTAGGAAGAAATGAATTTCTTACTTATAGTTCTTTAATTAGTAGAACAACGATCAAATCCAAAAACATGACTTCGTTTTGTTGTTATATTTGGATTTGCTTTAAAAGAATTCCATATAGTCGTTTGTTATAGCTTTCTCATGTAAGTTATTTATTCTTCCTTTTTCCAAATCCAAAATTTAAACAGCATAAAAAACTTTCCAACTCTTGGCCAGACTTATTAACAAGTAACTCAAATCTAACAAACTTACATTACAATTCAAGCCTTGCATTTGTTTAAATGATAAATTATATTTTTAATTTTTAAAAAATAGCAACAATTGCATAAAAAATTTCTCCGAGATGTAAGATACGAAGAGAGCTAATAATACACCACCTTACGTTTAACTAGAAGAGAGATTATTTCTTACAGACTCAAAAAAAAAAATACAAAAGAAGAGAAAATTGAAAGTGATAAAAATAAAAATTAAAGACTGAAAATAAAAAATCAAAATAAGGAAATTTAAAATCAAAATAAGTATAAAAATAAGTAAATAAATAAAAAGACAAGAAAGAGAACAAATAAGTACATAAAAAATATAATTAAAAGGAAAAGCAAATAAATAAATAACAAATACTACAAACAAAAGTACTCATAATAATTACAAGACATAAAAAACGAAAAAAAACTAAGAAAAAATGAACTTTTAAGTTTTACTGAATTCTATACTATTAATTAGAAGTAAATAAATTGCCCACTAAATGACAAATTTTAACTCGTGAGATTAATATAATTTAGACTCATAAACATCAAAAGTACATAAAATTTTAATAAGGTAAACAATTGATAAAATTAAATTTTAAAATTATTTTGACAATACACAATAGTAATAAGTTATTTTATTTTTTATTTTAAATCCTTTATTTTTAAACTAAAGATAGATATTAACATAATTAACTATGGAATTTATTATTATAACTAATTAAAATTTCTGATAATATTTTCGTATATTTTGCAAAATTCTCAACATAAAATTAAAATAGATTTCTGAATTCCCTTGCAACTCATGTTTGTGTGTTAGCAGGCTGAGACTCACTCAGACACTAAGGAAGCAGTTCAAGCACATTCCAACAGCCTAAAGTCATCTAGAGTCAGCACGATCAATCACTGAAATCTCACATCAGCGACAGGAATGAATCCTAAGCTTATAAATGGCAGGCAGGGAGCAGCCAGAGAGGGATCCATAGATCAAAAACATCTGAACTAATTATAGCTGTGAAGTTTTCCTTTGGTTATGGCAAGGCATTAACCAGGTGTAAAGAAAATGCTGGACACCAGATATAAGCCTAAACTACTTCTACTCACTTATCCTTATTCTACCTAAGACAAGCACGATAATAAATGGAATACACAGTCCTACCCAAAGAAAAGAAAAAGACTACTACACCGTACACAATTTGAGAAGACTGAAGACCAAACCAAAACAAGTAATCTGACGAGAAAAGGGAAACATGAGTCAAAGAATTAACTCACAACTCATAAGCAAGCTCACTTCCAGAGCCTACTACTTCCTTAAGTATTTGATACCTTACTTTAGAAAGTAGGCGCAGAGCCAAACTTGTACAAGTGAATGAAAAAGACCAAATGAACGTCATTTTGCAGCATATATACCAAAAACCAACACAAATGATCTTTCGATCAAAGTCATTGAAACAGAATTTACACAAGAGGGAATATATCACCATACATGTTAATTCCTATGCAGTGATTGAGAAATATCCAGTTAGAATAAAGAACGACCAAAATAGCTTAACCAGAAATCAAACTACTACATTAAGCACCACTATAGAATCAACGATTAGGTCCCAGTAAAACAAGTATGCTGCCTTGGCCCTCAACCACTCTCAAATGCAACTTGTGTCAAATGCCAAGTTCAAGAACAAAAGTTTCGAACTACCGAGGTGGCAATTAATTATCATACAGCACTGAACCTAATATCATTAAACTGCATATTTAAGCTCGGACCTATAAGACTGCATATCATTAAACCTAATATCATTAAACTGCATATTTAAGCTCGGACCTATAAGACTGCATATGAGTAGCTGTAAGTTAAGCAATCTACTGTTATTGCTTCATATGTGATTATGAACACAAAACTACCAAATTCACACGAGAAACCTTAATCTGGAGCAAAGCAATACTGACTACATCACTAGAAAGTAGCAATGGTCTAACATTATCACAGCCCTCTATTTAATGATTCTAAAATCATAATTCCACATAAACATGAAGATCATTGCTCTGTTCACAATAAAATGGTTATAAAATTGAAGTTCCAAGCAATATCCAGAAACATTAACATACTTGAGACTTGCTAAATCCCTCGAAAAATACCAGAATTTGTAGATTCATCTAAAGCAATAACCTTTTCAACAACTCAAAACTGGTAATACCATGAAAGAAAAAGTTCTTTCTTTCTCAATGTCTTTCCATCAATCAAGTGGAATATCGACTTCACCATCAGTGATCTCTTGCTGCAAGTCCTTAGGATCCTTACCGTCGACCGTACACCCAACGGACACGCAAGTGCCAAGTATCTCCTTGACGGTCCCACTCAAGTCTTTAGCCATCGATCTGGGCCGCATGACCTTGGCAATCTCGATCACATCATCAAGCGAGATGTTCCCGTTGTGCTTGATGTTCTTTGTCTTCTTGCGGTCTCGCTCCGGCTCCTTCAACGCCTTGATGACCAGCGCCGCCGCGGAGGGAACCACCGTCACCTTCGCCTGACGGTTCTGAACGGTGAGCTTGACGGTGACACGTAATCCCTTCCAGTCCTTTGCAGTCTCTTTCGCAATGTCTTCTCCGATCTTCTTCGGAGAGAGACCCAAAGGACCGATCTTTGGGGCCAGAGAAGAGGCTGCACCGACCTCCCCTCCGGTAACCCGAACGAAGACATCCACCACCTGACTAGGGTCGAACTTTGGAGGCATTTTGGCTGTGCTTCTGAGTTTCTACGGGAGAGAAGCTAAAGATCAATGGAGGCGCGGTGAGGGAGAAAATGATACTGAGGCTAAAATATGGAGTGTGAGGAGACAGGAGTTTAGGGTTTTTGGCATGATATTGCGAAATGACAAAGATGTCCTTGGACGATATTTGGGCCATATCAATTCGGTCCGAAGTCATGAGCCCAGTTGCTGCCCGCATAAGAGCTCCATGTTTGTTATTGCATAGGCAAAATGACCATTTTTAACCATAACATTTATATTCTCCGATAAATTTAACCTTAATGTTCTTAATATTTGAAAAATGTTTAAATATGATCTTAAAATAATAAAAATTTTAACGATTATGTGACAACATCAATTTTCTGTCATGTCAGGAATAATATGATAGATATTTATACTGACGTGACATTATGGGACCTGTATATGTAAAAATTAAAATTTGTATTAATAGTTTTATTTTTCGGACTCACTATAATTAATTAAACCTAATTTTGCTTAACCTAACAAATTAACTTAACTAATTAACCTGTTAAGTTAACAGATAAGCTAACCCTAACTTTTATTAACCTAAAAATTTAAATTAATCAAATAAATTATTAGCTTAATTAATTAAAAATATTAATTGCGGCTAATTTACTAATTAAGTGCCAATTTTTAGTATCAAAGTAAATTCCCAAATTTCTCAAATCTTCCCCCTCCTTCATCACAATCTTTAATCGCCCTATGACAACAATTGTTGATCATCGACAAAGTTGTCACCAATCGCCCTACAAAGTCCTCGCTATTTTAAACTTGACCGAGTGTTGAGTTTATTGTGGTAAAGAATTTACAATGTCTTGAGTTTTTTGTTGCCTATCTACTTTGTCTATTAAATTATGTCGTGTGCTTTCGCTACGTTCTTCTTGTGGGCTATATATGGGAGGCAATCCCATGTGGGGATGTGTGTTTTGGGTTGCCTCTCATGTGATCCTTTCTTGAGTTTATTGTATCTATTTTGTCTGTTAGATTTTGTCATGTGTTTTGGTTGTTTTCTTCTTATGGGCTGCACATGGGAGGTAATCTCATACGGGGCATATATGTTTTGGGTTGCCTCTCGTGTAGTCCTGTTTAAATGTGCTCCAACTTCCTTTTTTATGCTTCCTTTTTTCTATTGAATGTACAAGTAGGTGCAATGGTAGCGTCAGGTAGTGTGGAGTGAATATAATCTTCTACAAATACTACTTTAGTTTCTTTGTCTCTTACCTCAATTATAACTTGGATTATCAATTTAAAACTAAAATTTTTCTCAATCCTAGGTGCAAACCACATAGGTAGAAATTTACACTAAATCAAAAATCAGTTGTATTTATTATTCCTTGTTTAAAGAAATCTTAGAAGATTTTATATTTGTATCATATTCAACTTTTAATGCTTCATCATAGGATTTTGGTTCATCAAAAATTGAACAACTTGTTTAATTTACATTCCTAATATTTATCTATCTCTATTTAAACTGAAAGTTGGAGGAAAACTATGCTTCTTATAACACATATCAATAGTATGTCTTATTAAGTCACAATGAATACACATTAACTTGTTGCCTTCTTTATCCCAAACTTTCTCTCCCTATAAAATGTTAGTTCCTTCACACTCTTTGTATGCTATAATTTCCTCTCGTCATATTATTTTCTTCTTTAAATATAGTTATTAACTTATTGTTACGAAGTTATCTTTTTATACCAAATAACTAAAGTAAATGTTTTAACCTTATAGTTCACCATTTACCAAAGAGACTTGTTACTATAATACCTTAATGGAGCTAATTTGCAATAATCGAGTTTTTATTTTTTTTATTGGTAGAAGGTAGTTAACTAATTAACAATTTATTATCACTTTTTATTCTAGATTAAGAGTGGAAGCATTGTGTCTTACTCTTTATGATTTGAATTTGCTTATGAATACCTTATTGTGTTCTTCTTTAAATTTAGTTCTTACGTTATTGTTAATAAGATATCTTTTATATTAAATAACTAAAGTAAATGTCTTGATTGATGGAAGCAATTTATTTATTTTAGCGAATGTCATATTATTTCACTAAGGAGTGGCCTCTTTTAGCTCTTTTGAATATTTTAAATACTGACAAAGTGCTTATTTTTGTAACATACTATTTGTTTTAATCGTATAATTGACTATTTACCAAAGAAACGTATTACTATGATACCTTAACGAAGATAATTTGTAGTAGTTGAGTTTTTATTTTTTAATTGGTACAAGGTAGTTAAGTAATTAACAATTTTTTATCAATTTTTATTCTAGATTAAGAGAGAAAGCATTGTGTCTTACTCTTTATGATTTGAATCTGCTTATGAATAACTTGTTATGTTTAGGTCTCTAATATCGATAAAATTATTTTTTAATAGTTGTTTTACAAGTTTTAATGGCTCAACATGGAAGTATAAGGCCTTTTTATGGTGGATATTTCATGTTGGACCCTAAACTTAGATGTGTTGGTGGGAATATTGCTACATTTGACAATGTTGATATTGACTATATTAGTAATTGACAAATATATGAGATAGGGAAGGAGTTAGGGTATAATCAAATTGATAAGGTATATTATAGAGTACTTGGTTGCAACTTTAACGAGTCACTTAGAGTTATTGATTCAAATGAAAGTTGTATAAGACTAGCAAACCTTATGAAAAAGCATAGGATTGTTGATGTATATGTAACTCATCATATAAAAACACCTATCCATACTCCTAACATATTACATATAACTAGAGGAGAGGAACACGATGATGATGAACAGGGTGTTAATATGGAGGAACCAGGTGCTCTTAGGAATGTGGAGGAACAAGGTGAACATATGAATGAAATTTAGAGGAACAGGGTGCACAAATGGATGAGATATGGAGGAATAAGGTTCAGATGTGAATGAAAGTTTAGAGGAATGTGGTGCACAAATGGATGAGAATATAAAGGAACAGGGCCCAGATGTGAATAAAATTTAGAGGAACAGGGTGCACAAATGGATGAGATATGGAGGATTAAGGCTCAGATGTGAATGAAAGTTTAGAGGAATATGGTGCACAAATGGATGAGAATATAAAGGAACAGGGCCTAGATGTGAGTAAAATTTAGAGGAACAGGGTGCACAAATGATAAGAGTATATAGTAACATGGTTCAGATATGAATGAAAATTTGAAAGAGTAAGGTGCACATATGGATGAGAATATGGAGAAATAGGGTTCACATATTCAATCAAAATTTTATATAGACATTCCAAATGACCATCATCTAGTTGAAATTGAATCAACAGATTTTGGTAGTATTATTAATACTGATAAATATCTCAGGGAAGAGGATGCAGTTAAAGCTTTGCGTCGACCCTGTTCAAATGTTAGGGATAATCTTATAGATGTTGCATATGAGTGGAGTTTAGAAATGGAGTTCAGAACTGCAATAAATTTAAAATGATGTTTATCGATTATACAATACATACTTGATACAATGTTAGGTTAAAAAAGTGTGAGAGTAATCAAATTAGGTTTATATGTATTGATGGATGCCTATGGGTTTTGTATGCTAGATATGATAAGAATGAGAGATGTTTCAAGGTTAAGACTTATAATGCCCATGGGTTTTGTATGCTAGATATGATAAGAATGAGAGATGTTTCAAAGTTAAGACTTATAACCCTAATCACACTTGTTTCACAAAATAGCAAACCAATATTGGTTTCTAATCACACTTGTTTCACAAAATAACAAACCAACATTGGTTTCTACCAAATTCTTAAAAAGACACTACAGGGATAGAATTTTGGAGACGCCTAATATCATAACCAAAAAATGGTTTAAGAATGCAGAGAAAAGCTTAACATTTTTGTTAATTCAAGCATATGTAGAAGAGCAAAGAAGAGATTGAGGAAAGAGAGAGGAACATATTATATTATTGAATATGCGAAGTTGCAAGGTTATGTACATGAGTTGAAGATAAGCAATCCTAGATTAATAGTTAAATTACAATTATTGAGAAATCAAAATAGTCCATGGATACAAGTAATGATAAAAGAAATTTTCATTATCATATTAATACTTCATACTTCATTATGTTATGTTGTTATGCATTATATTAATATATCTTTATATTTTGTTACAGTTCAAAAGATTATATGATTGTTTTAATGCTATGAAAAGAGGGTGGAAGCATTTAAGACCAATTTTTGGGATTAATGGATGCTTCCTAAAGACAGAAATCTAAGGCCAATTATTAAATGCAGTTAATAGGAATGGTGATAAAGGAATGTATCCATTGACCTTGGTAGTTGTAGAGATAGAAAATACAGACTCATGAACTTGGTCATGAATTTGTTAGCATTTAATTTGGAGTTGAAAGATGATGAAGGACTTATAGTCATATCTGACATGCAAAAGGTATGTTCATGTTAATATACTTATAATTGAAATCATTTTATGAAACATTAATTAATATTTTTTAATTTGATTTAGGGATTGGTCAGGGTTATAGAAGAGACTTTATCGAATGTATGTCAAAAATTTATATCATAATTGGCATGAAAACTGGAAAGGAAAGGACTTTAGAAAGCAATTTTAGAATTGCACTTCGTCAACCTATATTTAAGATTTCAACGAGCAACTAAAGAGGCTTGACAAAATAAGCCATGGATCTACTTTAGCATCAGTTGAATATCCTAAACAGAGGTGGACAAGATGTTACCAATCCTTTGAAATTGAATGTCAGATAATTACAAACAATATGAATTAAACCTTTAATGGATGAATCTTACTAGCAAGGGATAGGCCAACGTTTAGCATGTTTGAGACAATTAGAATAATGGTGATGAAGATGCATACAGATAGCAAACATTTTGTAGTTGAGTAGAAGTTAGATATTGCACCAAATATGATGAAGAATTTGGAGAAGAACGAAAAAGAAGCAATGTAGCGGAAGTTTGTATAGAGTGAAGATGGTGCTTATGAAGTTTTAAAGGGTGATGAGAAGCATATTATGAGGATTGGTAGATAACTAACATGTAGTTTTCAAGCATAGGACCTATATGGATACCTATGCAAACACTCAAAATAAAGGGCTGAGACATTTGTAGATTCATACTATAGGAAGAGTCTGTTTATAAGTTTGTATAAACACATGTACAATCAATTAAAGGTAAAATTTTCTGGCCTTCAAGTGATGCAAAGGTGATATATACTCCATCTAAAAGAGTTATATCCTGTAGACCCAAAATTGTAAGAAGGAAACAAAAAAGAGCTAAAGAAAATGAAAAATCCAAACAAATTGTGTCAGAAAGGACAAGTGCATAAATGCCAAAAATGTGGTAATTTTGGTCATAACTCCAAAAAATGCAACAAGGACACCTCAACTCAACATGTTGAGTCTTCTTTACAAGTGTGTACACCTCACTTTAATCATATGAATACATTTTCTAAACATACAATAACTAATGTTTATCATTATGTTAATCAAGTTAGAATAGAGACAACTTCACAGGTATACCACTTTTTTGTTTTATATTAATTATTATTAGCTTTAATGATTGACAATATTGTTTTCTTTACAATTATAGTTAGGCGACGTGAATTTGGTTGATGATAATGGTATTCGGAGTCAACAAAGTAATATTGTAAGGAATGTGTTTTTTATCAAATTGTTTTAGTGAAAAAAATTACCATGTGTGTTTCTAATATTTTATCTTCATTTCTAGGTTGTTAAATTTGGACATGCCAATAAAAAAAGTTCGAAGATGTTGACCCACACACACTCCAATTACCATTTAAATCAAAAGGTTTACATTTTAGAGGATATTCTAATATTACTTTACAACAATTTCAAGCTAAAGCAATCAGAAGGAGAACATCATTGACATAATCATCACAACCTGAAATTTCATAGTCAATTATAAATGAGGCAAACATTAATTAGTGATGCCTTAAACTTTTTAATATTTTGATATTTGTCTCATTGACTTTTACATATGGGTGCTATTGATAATGGTAACAAATGTTTACATTATATTAACACAATGTAATATAACTTTTTGATATTTTGACATTTGTCCCATTAGTTTTTGGATGTATATGCTATTGATAATAATGACCAATGTTTGTGTTGTTTTTTGTGCATATAGATCTTGTTCTTGGGAGATGGGAGCTCAAAAAGCAAGAAAAATTAAATGCCTTTGTTTTTTTGTTTTAGTTGTCATAGCCTTAGGGAGAAGTCAAAGAAGACATGGAGACTGGAAGATCATGTTAGTGAAGATAGTTTAGAATTTGACAAGATATGCAAGGAGTGAATTATTCATTGTTTATTGGTTTTATATAGTAGTATTTTTTGCTTCATTAAATAATTCATAAATAAATTTCAAAACAATTTTTTTTATAATATAGTTGAAATTAATATCAACCATTAAATTGTTAAAATTCAATACAATATCCCATAATATAAGTATAAATATAAAATACTAGAACCATAACAAATCCTATTATAATGTTCATTAACATAAACGTAATTTTTTCTTTTTTGTCAATAAATTTATGTACTCTTTCAAAAGCTTCATTTGTTCTTCAAACTCCTTAGTTGTGCTTGGTTCAACCTTCTTCTTTAACATTGACAATTCATTCATTAATTTTTGAATCACTTTAACGACTCTCTCCATATATTTTTCACCGTACCATTTGAAAATGTTGTATCTCCCAACCTAAAACATTCACTTTCATTAAGTAAACCTTAAACAAAAGTTTTTAATCAAATAACAATAAATTCTCACTGAATAATTGCGTCATCAATAAAATCTGCAGTCAGGTTTATGATAACTACATCAAGTCCTTAACGGGGCCTTCAGACCCTGATAGTAAACCACATTACCTAAATTTGAACTGTTGTATGAGTAGATGATAATGATTCCATCTACATTCTAAAGAAAATCACACTATAAATTTGGCTACAAAGCCAACATCAATGCTAAATCTAAGATAAACTTTTCTAGGTGATGAATATAAATCCTAACATAGCATGATACAAGTCACTTCAATATGACACCCACCATTTAAAGAGTCACACATGCTCGTGAATACACCAACCAAAAGCAAAAAAGAATGTATAAAAAAATTGTCATACAGAAAGATCTTTTAGAAATTTGATGAGAAAAGAAAAAAAACTATTAATTCTTGTGTCAATATTTGACTTGGGAATAGATTATATAAAGGGTAAACAAAGACAATCAAAGGAAACCAATTTTAGAAAACTCCGAGGAAAGACAAAGGATTGAATAACATAAGCTACCCAAGTTTCTTTAAGCTAAATCATGCGTGCCATCAAAGAGAACTACAAAAAGATGACATCATATCTCAACACTTGTAACAAATTAAACATCCTTGCAAGAGACGTAATTAATCAGAACTATACATAACCAAAGTTGGTGTCAGA
>JAOSBK010000005.1:44760599-44771371 GCA_027568895.1 Erythroxylum shatona | reverse complement strand
ACTCATCTTTTGGATATTAATGAGTTATGATGTTTATCTTTCGCATTGAATCATTTAGTTGTGGCTCGAGTGTATGACGTCAAGTTTTGGGCAAGCATCGCACTTTCATGTCCGATGTTGGGCTCCGGAAACGGGGTCCAACATCAGTCATCTAATGATTTAACGCCAAGTTAGAATTAAGAAACAAAATTATTAAAAACTACAACGAGGATCTTGAATCAAGAGCAAAGTGATAGTGGTTGAGAATGAAGCATACATTTCATTCCTCCATTTCATGACATCCCTTTTGGAAAATCCGATAAATAAACAAAGTCTAAGCCAAAAGAAGCAAAACAATTTGCATTACCACTGATTGACACCGCGATGATGGGCGCGCAGGGATGAAGTGAGGCAAATGAGGGATACGGTAGTGATGAGCGAATGAGGGAGACCTCCATACATAAAGGCAAATCGATGAATGAGGGCGACTAAGAGATTCTACACATAAAAACAAATCGACGAATGAGGGCGACTGAGGGATTCCACACACAAAGACAAACCATCAAATGAGGGATTGCAAGTGGTGAAGAATGAATTTTGGGATTCCAGACGGTGAATGAGTTAGGGATTCCAAACGGAGAAGTGAGAGTTTTTTTGTTAGGTTAATTAATTATTTTAGTTATTAGTTGAGTTAATAGGTTATTTGTTTAAGTTACTTAATTATACTGAATCTTATAGGTAAAAATATTAATTTTTTGCATAAGAGAGTCCCACACTGCTATGTCAAATTCATGTGATAGTGTAGGATTTGCCTACGTAATAAAATAATATAAACATCTGTCAGTTCATCGCTAAACTAGAAGAAATTTGACAACCTCACATAGCTCTCAGTTTCTTCGTCAATTTAGTGTTATATTTGAATTTTTAAAAAATTGTTAGAGTTTAATTTGTACTCTCTAGAAAGTTATACTTAAATTTGTCCGAGGACGTAAACGTTTGGGTCAAAAATGACTTTTTGGCCTTATAGCATAAGGTACATAAAGGTACCAATCTTGCTTTTAGGGTCATGAATTTGATATGAGATTTACTCAAATTTAGTAAATTTGTGATCAAATAGAAAAAAGTGTTTCAAACTTGAGGACTCAATTTCATGGAGACTGTAGGGTTACTCTTTCACAAATTTAATGGTTTAATTTGTAAATACTGGGTAGCAAAATCTTTTCCATCTCTTCCTATAATGGTTTAGTCATCACGGATCCGCAACTAATCCAAGACGAAGCACTCCGATTCTTTAGCTCTTCCCTGGGAACTGATGTTCCTACTAATGTCATAAGAGGCGACTTACAACTTCTTAACTTGGCCCAAATTTCTGCTGCCAATTTTACTCTGTTAACCAAGCCTGTGGAAGACACAGAGATTGAGAAATGTGTCTTTCAAATGAATGGAATGAAATCCCCGGGTCTGGATGGCCTTAATGGCTACTTCTACCAACATTCTTGGAATATAATTGGTGATTTTGTTAAGGAGGCAATACATGAATTCTTCCGAAATGGTATTCTTTTAAAGGAGCTGAATAAAACCTTCTTGTGTTTGATCCCTAAAGCGTCAAATCCTCAGAGCTACGCTGATTACCGTCCCATTTCTTGTGCCAATTTCTTGTATAAAGTGATTTCTAAAATTCTGGTTGATAGATTGAAGCAAGTTCTTGCTCCTTTGATCAGTGACAACCAAAATGCTTTCCTGTCGAATAGGCACATTGGGGACAATATTCTTATTGTTCAAGAACTGTTGAAGGGTTACTCTACTAAGAATGGTCCTCCGAACTGCACTATGAAGATTGACTTCTATAAAGCTTTTGATAGTATAAGTTGGAAATTCATTCAGTATATGCTGGAAGCTTTTAGGTTCCCAGCCCCGTTTATTAAGTGGATCATCGAATGTATCATTTCAGCCTCTTTCTCGGTACTGGTAAATGATTCCCCAACCCCTTATTTTAAAGCTGCTAGGGGTCTCAGGCAGGGAGACCCCATATCTCCTTAGCTCTTCATTCTTGCTATAGAAGTCCTCACTGCAATCATACGGAAGGAGACCATCTCGGATACCAATTTCAAGCACCATGCAAAGTGCAAGAAACTTCATCTCACTAATCTTAGTTTTTTCGATGACCTTCTTCTTTTTTGCAGAGCTGATATGTCTTCCATTCGCTCCTTTATGCGAGCTTTCCATATATTCAAACAAGCTTCTGGGCTTCATCTTAATTTGCAAAAAAGTCATTTCCTCCTATCTAAAAGCGCAGCCCACATGGAACAACCTATTGTAGAAGCCACTGGAATGAAACTACAAACTCCCCTCCTTCTTTACCTTGGGCTCCCGGTATCGACAAAAAGGCTAACCTTCTTAGAATGCTGCCCCCTTTTAGACAAGGTTCAAAGGCAAGTAAAGTCCTGGGTGAACAAATCTCTATCATATGCAGGTAAGCTTCAACTTATTAAATCTGTCCTAAATTCGCTGCATGTGTACTATAGCTCTCATATGTTTTTACCTCAAAGTATCATAAAAGAAATTGAGCAAACCCTTAGATCTTTTCTCTGGAGTCATCCAAATAGGCATCCAGACGCCGCAAAGATTAAATGGGCTGATATCTGCTTTCCAAAACAAGAAGGAGGCCTCAACATTCTCTCCATTAAAGCTGCTAACCAATCTCTCATTCTTAAAAGATTATGGTGGATATTGGATGACAAGAAGAATTTGTGGATTAAATGGCTTCATATTTATTAATTTAAGGGGCATAATCTATGGGCTATCAAGCCATCAAGTTCCCACTCCCTTTTTCTCACTCAATTGTTGAAATTGAGGGATTCGATTCATCAGGATAGCTCATGTGTGATTAAGGATGGTCGCCTTGCCTCCTTATGGTTTGAAAATTGGTCCACTAGGGGACCATTGATTAATAGGGGGATTTTTCCACGAGCTACTTCTTCCTTTCCTTTAAAAACTAGGATGAGCACCTTCATCATAGACCATGAATGGAGTTTTCCTAGAAGCCTTATCCAGTTCCAGCCAAATTATCCTCCCACCCCACAAGAACCCGATATATTTTTCTGGAAAGGTGCTCCCATTGTGCAGCTCACTAACAGAACTATTTGTGATTATGTCCGCAACCATTGCCCTCTAGTTCCTTGGGCCACTAAGGTATGGAACAAGCACTTATTGCCGAAAATTTCCTTCATCTACTGGTTAGCTATCCAGAACAAGTTGTCTACAGCAGACCGTCTCCCTTACCTCCAACTGAATAACAATTGCCCTATGTGTTTAATTCAGAGTAAATCTTGCAACCATCCTTTTTTTGAATGCCCCTATAACAAAGTCATATGGGATTATGTCACTGCTTCTTGTTATTGGATGCATCCAGGGTCAACTATTTTGGAGATCACTAATGGAATTTATGTGCACTCACCCATCCATCTCATTGTTCTAGGAGTTTGTATCTATAGGTTATGGCAGGAACGCAGCATTAGACGGTTCAGGGATCAATCATCCACCAAAGAGTCTTTGCTATCCCTGATTTTCAAGGACATTAGGGAGATCATTATGACAAAAAATTTACAACAACGTTGCAGCTCCTCTCTACGCTCTTCTTTACGCATTTAAGGATTCCCTCTCTTCTTAACGCTTTTCGAGTAAGGTAGAAAAGGCTACATTAATCTGCTCTATTTGTCGCGTTTAGCTCCAGCCTCTTTTTGAAGTTCTGATGCATTGTGTTGTTTCCTTAAGCTGTATTTTCCAATATGTTTAGATAGCTTCCTTGCTTTGGTGTTTTGGTCTCTACCTAGAACACTCTTATTTTTGTATCTTTATTCATTCAATCAATTCTTCTTTTCAAAAAATATGTGCCTAAACATTATTAACCAAATAATTGGTGCATAGTATCAAACCTTTCCATAATTGATTTGTGCATTTGTTTCCACTTTAACTTTTATATTTTCTATATTTTTAATTAATCATGGTAATAAAATTCTTACTAGATATTCATGTAGCTTAAAATTATTACCTTAGGCTATATCTGGTTGGACGTAAGATTTTTAATAGAATGTAGTGTAATAAAATTAAATGAAATAATTTATAATAGAATGTAACGTAAATGGATGTAATATTAAAAAATTATTATTTGGAAATGATGGAAGGGTTTGTAATATAATATAATGAAATATTGTTTAGATGAAGGGTTTATAATGTAATATAGTGTTAAGTTGTTTATTATTTTACATTCCATCTTAAACCTCTCAAATTAGAAGTTTTTTATTTTTACTGTTCAGGATGGAATGAGGTGTAATATGAAACTCTCCCCTTCTATTCCATCCTATTCTATTCTATTATAAACCCTCCTTCCAAACGATGGAATAATATTACATTTTATTATATCCTATTAATAAACTCTTAACCAAACACAGCCTTAAGTAATCTTAGTTTATCTTAAAATGTGAAAGCTCTTGTATTTTTATAAGCTTTGAAAAATATTTTTTTGTTATATTTATATCAAACAATTTTATTTAAAACTATAATTAAAAATCAAATTAAAGTATTAATTTAAATTTGGTAAAATAAAATTAAGATCAAGGCATAAACTTTCACTAATTCAAGAAACTTTAAAAAATTAAATTAAAGAAAAATCCCTTTTTTTAATTTTAATTAAAAATAACATATAACATCATACGTCGAATAATCAAATATCACTAATATATTAATTTAATATTAGTTTTAGCCACAAATTGTTTTAATTTAATTTAATTTAATTAATAATTTAAGAGAATTATAATAAATTATTTAATTAATGCAAGCATATTATTTATATTATATTTTATTGTTATTTTTAATTAAATTTTAAGAGAGTACTCTTAAAATTATTTATTCTTACTCGAATATCCTGTCCGACGTCCCATCAATGAGCATATCATTCCACTTTCGAAATGGTGCCACGTCATCGATACCTCAGGAGAAGAAAGTCACAAAAATGACCGAAAGAAACAAGTATAAAACTGACGTGTCCAGATATGGACATTTACATCTTTTAATAGACGATGATGGAGGTGGAGCCCGCAGACTTCCCTTCTCCATATAACTGCCAATGAGTACCCAAGACATTGACCGGAGCCATGTCATTGGCCCACGTGTTCCCTTTCCTGAATGGATGTATCGTCCCTTATCCATTACCACCAATAATGTCCTGCACCATAATTAATTAATATTTTCCTCTTACCTGTACGTGTCATTTTATACATCCATCAAAGTTATCGGAAATTTATTTTAAATAAATTATAAAATAATAATTTCCGACGTGTCATTCCCACTAATTAAAGTGTCGTTTCGCTTATACTCCCCAAAACCCTCCTCTAATTTGCACTTTCTTGTGATCCCTTCAAAAGATTTCCCTACAACTAAAAATCAGCCGTAGATTAAACCCAGGAAACGTGTGAGCTCACAATAACCACGAGAAGACATTACCTTTACAACTACGTATTGATCATTAAAAATGGAACCCGAGGGCTTATCCATGACACAACACACTATAAAGAAAAGACAGGTATTGACAAAGAAGAGACACTTGTTCTCTTATTTACAGCAGGACCAGAGCTTCCTCTCTCCAAGCCTTCCGCTGTTCTGATTCTCAATCATTGATCAATGGCGTCCAAGAAGATTTTCCATTCCAGGGCTAAGAGTTTTTTCATAGCTCCAGGGCTTGGTGATGCTAGAATCAAGAGTAGTACTAATGCAATTCCTGAAGACAGTTTTTTTGAGTTCGATGAGTCTGATATTTGGAGTGGTTCTAATGCAATTTCGTCAATGGAGAGCCGGAAAATCTTGCCCAACTCACGAGTTTCGTCGAAGAAAGTGTCAAGGAAGATTGAATCAGCTGGCATGGAGAGGAGTCGCGTGACATGTTCTTCCCTGCCTGTGAACATACCGGATTGGTCAAAGATTTACAAAGAAGAAAGGAAAGGAAGAGACGGGGATATCGCCGACGAAGACACTGACTTTGAAGACGACGTTGACGAAGATCACGACGGCAGGTTACCACCTCATGAATATTTAGCTAGAAGGAGAGGAGCTTCATTTTCGGTTCATGAAGGTATTGGCAGGACTCTAAAAGGAAGAGACTTGCGACAGGTGAGAAATGCCATTTGGAAGCAAGTTGGTTTCGAGGATTAATTTAGCATAATCACAAGGATTGCGAAGTTAATATAGAGAAAGCAAGGAGATGTAGGAGTTTCTGATAGGAAATAGTGTAATAACACTTGATCGTTATATGTAGCCTGACAGACTAATTAATCTCTATGCTCTTTTGTTTTCATTTTTCTTTTGGTGGTTTGAGTGGAATTTCTTCTGTTTACAGCTGTTTGAATGTAGACAGAAGATCTTAATCTGTACTTGTCAGCTTCTTTGAATTGGCATAAGAAAATCAGGTTCTCGTTGATCATCTTCTTGTTTTTAGATTGCCCATTTTCTTGTTTCACTTATTATCTGTTGTTCTTCTTGCACCGATGAGAAGGAGATATGGACTCGTTCGTCGGGAGTGGTTGGCGAGAAAGGTACAGTTGACCCAGAACAAAGCTTGAATTAAAATTCATTGTTCATCAACCACCATCCACCTCAGTATCCTTCTTTGTTTGGTAGAGAAAATTGTTTTAAGAAACTATTGATAATATGGACTCGCAAAAACGACTATAAACACCGCAACATCATTATTGTTGCACCCGTCAATGCTGTATCCTGACAAGCACTTTGACAAAATGTTATAGATGAGGTTGATTTGGCGTTGGGCTCATGTGTGAGCGAACGATGTGACCCTTCTATTCTTCTGTTCTTACATGACTTGATTGGCACTCCAAAAGTTGTGAAAATACATACGTTCTCATCCAACGATAAAGGCTTTTCGCTTTAATAAAATTTAAAGTAAATTATATTAATATAATTTTCAGATCATTTTTGAAATTATTTTCAAATAAATAAATCTAAATTAATTTTAAGACAAAACGTAAAAAAGTAGTTAATTAAAGAAAAACAAGTTCACTTTTATTATTATTTAAACGAAGGCGTTTTGATTTTTTATAATGTAAATAGAGAGTAAACATGATACATATTACATGACGAGCCTAGAGCGACAAACTCCCGACATATCCTCTAATAAGATTGAGAGGCACCCAATGGGTGTTACATCAAAAGTAATGATCCCTAGCTCGAACTGGTCTGCAAAGTTGGCGAGCCAGTTAGCACACCGATTATCTTCCTTGTAGATATGCCGAGTTAAAACTACCCAATTACTGGTAAACAATTCATTGATACCTAGGCCTAGAGGATTGAGAGACATTGAGCGTTTCGACGGGGATGATAGTAGATTAATCACTGCACGCGAATCTACCTCTAATTCAACTCGACAATAACCCAAGTTCCAAGCCACATCGAGGGCGATTGACCAGATTTGCTCTTCTTTGCCAGATCGACGCCTTGTAAATCTGATGGATATATTCCAAAACATGATGCGCTGGAAAAGTCAGCCAAGAAAAGTGCTCTTTAAAAAGGGTCATATTTCTCTAAATCCATAAAAAACCAACACGTAGTGTCAAAAATAATTGACCAATCCAAGCCAAGCATAAGTCGGTGTGTTTGTAGATTCCTTATTAGCCATTCCTTAGTTGTCAGAGTGAAAAAATCCGAGAAGATTGCTTGTGGAGGGAACATACTCCATAATTTGCGGGCTTTAGAGTAGTCACGCACTACATGTAGTGAGGATTCGTCTAATTGGCAATGGTAGCACGCAACATTAGTTGTTAATTATTTGCGAACTTCTTGTTGATTAGAAAGTAATCGATCGTGTGAGAGTAGTCAAATGAATGAGTGAATTCATTGCAGGCCCTGCCACTGCCATATTGCCTTCCAAAACCCATTGGAAGAAACGTCTTCATGATCCATTATCATGGAATATGCGATGCAATAATAAACTACCCAGTGTTTGATCTTCTCCAAATTAGCTTATTAGGCCCTAAGTAGGGCCTCGGCAGAAAAATACCTGCTAATTAGGACATGCAAATCGAAGAAGGGAGCATAGTTTGGAACGCTTCCCATTTCCAATTACCTGCAATATCTACAAAGTTTTGAATACGACGACCAATAGTTGCTGGTGGAATAGGAGCCACTGCATGGAAAATAAGAGGTCCCCAATCCTTAACCCAGGGATCTAGCCATAATGGGGTCCTGGATTCATCACAAATCATCTATTTCATGCCCTGCAGAACATGGTGTCAAGTAGCTTTTATACTCTTCCAAACCATCGAACCATCTGTTGCATCAAGAGAAGAGGGAATGTTGTTAGCATCAAAATTATACTTAGCCGAGAGAATTTGTACCCATAATGCATTAGGCTTAGAAACCATTGACCACCCTAGCTTTATTAGTAAGGCATCACTGGTTTCCCAAATTTTTCGAATGCCATCTTTCTGTTGTCTTGGGTCGAGCCCCATAGAAACTGGCGCATTAATTTCTCTAAAATATCACAAAGAAGGCAAGGTAGTCGGACCGTCTGTATAGTGTAAATGAAAAGCGCTACGATGACTGATTGTGTCAACATAATTCGTCCGGCAAGCGACAAAATATTGGCTATCCATCTCGAGAGATATTGTTGAACCTTATGAAGAATATGATGGTAGGTTCTTTTACTAACTCTCTTGTGCAAGAGGGGCACATCAAGATAGCGTCCTAAAATATTTGCTTGCTTGAAACCCAATACACTGCTTAAATAGTGCGCCTTTGAGTGATGTATATTTCTAGAATAAACGCAACGAGATTTGTCTTGATTGAACCTTTGACCGGATGCTGCGCAGAAAGTATGTAACGTGTCTCTAATATCATACACTTGTTTGATGGAAGCTTTTGAGAATAGAATAAGATCATCAGCAAAGAACAAGTGAGAGATAGAGGGCCCTCTTCTACTTAATTTAATAGGCTTCCATCTTTCTTTAAAAACTGAGTTAGTAATTAAGTGGCCCAATCTTTCTATACATAGTACGAAAAGTTAAGGTGATAGTGGGTCGCCCTGTCGAATACCTCTTGTGGGAGTGAATATGTCGCTTAGTTCACCATTGCAATTCACTTGCATAGAAACCGAGGAAAGATACTCCATTATCAGATTTATCAAAGATTTAGGAAGCCTAATATCGATGAGTGTATCTTTGATAAAATCCCAGGAAAGCCTATCATAAGCTTTTTCAAGATCCATCTTGATAGCAAGTATTCCTTTCTGTCCCGATTTCCTTTTCATTGTGTGGATGACTTCTTGGGCAATAATAATATTGTCCGTTGTCAGTCTACCTGGTACAAAACTGCATTGAGTTGGAGTTGCGAGATCCTCTAGGTGACGTTTGAGCCGGTTGACAATAATCTTGGTAATAGCTTTATAAATCACTGAACATAAAGCTATTGGTCTGAATTGAGTGATCGACGTGGGAGTTGGAATCTTCAATATAAGAACCATAATGGTACGATTCAGTTCAGATTCTCAGACTTCATGTCTAAAAAGTTTCTGGATAAACAATGTCAGTGAAGGTCCGACAGTGTTCCATTGAGATTGGTAGAATAAGGTGGTAAAACCATCAAATCCTGGTGCCTTATTTATAGCCATATCAAAGAATGTTGTCTTGATTTTGTTAGGACTAAGAGGAGTTTGCTTATTAGTTATAGCCCTGAGAGAGAGTGAAGGAAAAAAACCGGTGATAGGGAGGTTACTAGGTGAATGAATTTCTTTCGTGTAGAATTCCTCAAGCAAATTCTTCGCTATTCATTTTATACTCTCTGTGTCCGATCCCACGCACCCATTCTCATCTTTCAATGTGGCAACCCTCATTTTCCGTCGTCTGGCAGTTATGGTAGCTTGATAATAATTAGTGTTTCTGTCTCCATGGCTTAACCACTGACATCTTGAGTGTTGGTGCCAATAAAGCTCTTCTTGATAAAGGACATGTGCCAGTTCAGAATGGAGATATTCCTCCAGCTCTTGTAGAGAATGCGAGTCTTTTTCTTCAAGAATTTTTTGAATCCCTTTAAGTCGTGCCATGAGTCTTTTTTCCAATGAAAGATGTTGCTGAAGGTACTTGAGTTCCAATGATGTAATGATTCCGAAAGATTTTGTACTGCACTACTAAAATAAGATATATTAGGCTTCCTGTTGGAACCCCACCCTAGTGAGACACGTGTCCGACGTCCTACGTGACACCTGGACGTGCAATCCACGAGGGAGGGATTCCTTACCACTGAAGAAAACTCAAAACGAACTTATTCTACTTGCTTCCCAACAGATCTTGAAAAGTTCACCTTAATTTTCCTCCTGAAAATTTAAATCCTTAGGGCCCAAATTGAAATCCGACTTCAAGCTAAAAAGAAAATTTCATGTCTCTAGGTTAATTAGAATCAAAAATCTCCTCAATCGGATCTTTATAAATCGAGAAAACGCCCAAAAACGGAATCAGATATAATATCTCTATTCAATTGACTCCCTTCAATTTAATCTAAAAATTTCAACTCAATCCCGAAAATTCTAAAGTTTGCATAAAAGGGGTAAAAAAAAAATTTAGAAAACCAATGCTTCGAAAGCCGAGCAAATCGGAGGTCAAACGGAAGAATTACAAATGAAATAGTGAAAAGGGGTTTGATTTAGGAAAAATTAGAAAATCAGAAATAATTAAATATATATATATATATATTTTTAAGAGGGCTTTCGCCCTCTGTCTCGTGTGAGACTGCAC
>JAOSBK010000005.1:44716682-44733405 GCA_027568895.1 Erythroxylum shatona | reverse complement strand
TTATTAATTAATTATATTAATAAATAAATTTTATATTTTTACAATTTATCAAAATTAGATGTAAATATGTTTTTACGTATATTACTTTATATATAACATTAGCAAAAAAAAAGTTGTAAAAAAGTTTTTTCTTTCCCTGTAACTTGCTTTCTCTTTTATTACATAAGAAAGGGTATAATTGAGTTTTAAAAATTAAATAGTTAGCTGGCTCTCTCTTTTATTACATAAGAAAGGGTATAATTGAGTTTTAAAAATTAAATAGTTAGCTGGTTGATGAAAGTACTCCTATGTAGGAGCGTTTTCATTTTTAACTATTTAAAGACAAATAATCAGTGCTTCAGCTGCTCTTCAAAGAGCATTTATAGCTGTTTGAAGAATCAAACAGCTGACCTCCATGTTATTGAAGGCATAAGTGTGTAATCAACGTTTTAAGACTATGTGTTTGTAATAATAAGTTCACCATTGTGTGATTAAGCAAACTTTATCATATTATCTTTAGTTTGAGCAAGCTATGCGGATGAACCACTTGTTGATCATGCAGAAGCTTAAAAACCTTGTCAGGGAGGACTTGGCGTTGGTATTTCTTGTCTCTACATTTGTAATTCGAGCAATCTTTACGTTAAGAAACAAGTACACTTTCTCATTCATCTGGCTTCGGCCATGACGTGGATTTGAGCAATCGAAAGTAAGGAAATATTAATTCCTATTACTTGAAATTAGCAACAAGAGCTTCTCCACAAATTTGTGCACATTAATAATATTAAAATTATATAAAATCTACTCATTTAAAAAATGTAATCACGATTAAATAAATATACACTTAATGCATTAAAAAATAAAAAATAAAAAATAAATAAATATTCACTTAATTTATTAAAATTTTATTATATCGTATCAATCTAATCAATTGAATATGAATCTAATTCAATAAATGCTATATATAAAATGACCTTAATATAATTATAAGATTTCAATACATTTTTACACCTTTCTTTTAGTGAGGCAACGACAACAGAAAAAGGTTTTGCTGACAATGTATAACTTCGTTGAAAGAAAAGTATTTAGCGACGAAAAAATCGTTAAACAAATGGTTGCAAAAGTCCGGTAACAAAAAATTATTTGAGACATTTTAAATGAATCATCGATCAAAAGATTTTATTACAATCATCACTTCATTGCTTATAAGAATATGCGACAAGAGGAGAAATAGTTGCAAATCACTTATTGTCACGTTTAATTTTGATAGATAAAGGTAACTAGCTTCGTTAACATAGGTGCAAATAATAATGTTTCCTGATAATTTATTTTTGTAACAAAATATATTTAGCTACAAAAATTAAAGTGTAGCGAAATATTATTATAAACGTTCTAAGAAGCGTAGGTAAAAAGATTTTTTAGCTAAAAACTTTTAGTTAGTATATAGTTCAAAAAACTTTATAAATTATATATTAATGTTCATCGTTGGGCAATCCATTAACATACCATATAACATATAGCAATTTTCATAAATTATCTAAAGGGATCATTTTCACCTCAATGTTTCAATAAAAATCTAAGGCCCTACCACTATCTTTGGCACCACTTTGCACCCTAACATTACTAAAATAGTAGTCATTGCATTCTACTGTTATTAAATATTACTCGTTACATCATGAAAGTGATAATAGAGATAACCGCAGGAGCTTATTTACACTTATTGTAAACTGTTAAAGTGAAAATCACACCTTTAGCAAGTGTTTAAATAACATTTTTAAGTTTACATCAATGTCTAGTAGGTCTAAATTATCTAATTATGACATGCCATAAACTAAATTTATGATTCACATACTAAAATTACCAAAAATTTAACTCAAGCAGGATTTAAGGCGCTATTGATACCATTTTAAAAATGTTAAGGTGTAATGTGATATCATAAATAACAGTAAGGAATAACTTAGAATTTTTGAAACTATTAGGAGTTAATTCTTACTTTTTACCTTCATAAATATACTAATGTTAAAAAAACTTTGGGCAATCCATTAATATACCATACAACATATAATGATGCTAATATGTACATAATCTGCTAATTACGCTTACACTAACTAGAAATATTTACTATTTTTAAATATCTAAACATAACTGATTGTATAAAATAAATAAACCACCTTTGTATGATTTCAGAAATATTCTATAACAATAAGTTTAAATTTATCCATAATGTTACAATTAATTAGCAACAAATTATGAGAAATTGAAATTTAAAATATAATGTTTGGAATTTAAAAAATTAAAAATTAATAGTAATGGTTAGTGCTTGTGCTGGCCAGCTACAATGATAGGGCATGACATTGGCTGTATGACCAACGCTGATAGGGACGGTAATGCATCTGGGCCTGAGCCCGAGTTCGACTTAACTTGACCTATTTATTTTATTTTTAGATTAAAAATAAAAATGATATTATTTTTCACAAAATGACCTCTTTTTTAGACTTCGATAGCCTGAACTCAAGCCCCGACTACGGTTCAAACAACCATGGCGGCTGGGTCAGGCCTGGCTCTAAATGCCAACCTTAAGTAGTGAACATAATGCCAGCCCAGCACTAGCCATGTCACTAGCGTTGGGACTTTATTCCGAGGCGCTAGCGCACCCGACAATTTGGGTACTTCTTGTTTTTAAATTCCATACACAAACATCAATTTAAGGTTATTTATTATATATAATCATTAAATTATGAGGATATTTTTTTGTTGTCGTTGTTTTCTTAAAATTTTCATATTAGGATTAACCATAAGTTTCTCATAACAATGCTATGATACCATATATAAATTTCAATTCGTATTTCTCCTTATTCAATAATTTCAACTTATATACGAAAATAATTCTTATTTTTAATTTTTCATATAAAAATTATACGAAGGATATTGATAATTTTTAAAAATTAGAAATTATATCAATAATATGTTAAATCATAAGAGTTCAACAGATTTTACTCGATTTTTAAATTAAACTATTAAGTAGAAGAATTAAAAGCAAAATCCTTAATGGAAATTTGTTAAATTAAACTTAACATGCTTTAGCCTGTTAAGCCTGGGCCATTAAGATGTCCAGTACAAACAGGAACACGAGAAGTTAAAGCCCAGTCGGAAGTGACGACAACATGACGTTGCATTGGGATGTCGGTCGCATGGATGAGGCCTGACCTGAAGGGTCGACGTGTCAACCAGAATCTCTGTCTAAATTTGGACAAGAGACTTTTTGGTTTTTGCACCTAACTCGAATACTGTAATAGGTACATAGGCAGATGGAAACAGAAAATCTAACAAAGTGAACCGAACCGATTCGGTTAAAAAGTGAATTAATATCGTTTTGTTTTGTTACCTTTTTGAAATAAATTATTTTAAACATCTTAAATTATAAATAAAATATTAAATATATCTCAATTTATATTTTATACTCCCTCCTATCTAAAATAAATGTCATTTTAGAGATATGCACACTTATTAAGAAAGCTAATGAAGTACTCCTTCCATTTCATAATAAGAGTCGTTTTAGAAACATTTTAATTATTCAAAATAAGTGTCATTCTTGAGTTTGTATGCATGTTTATAATTTTTCTTCCAAAATTAACCTTTCATTTCTCTTTCATCTTAATTATACAGATCACAATTTCAAGGCAATTTAATACTCCAATGCAATTTCTCTCACATGCTAATAAGGCAATTCAAAACCTTTCAGTTCTCAACAATATTCATTTATTATTTAATGGGAGTATTAATAAGGGTATATTTATAATTTCATTAGCTTTCTTAATAGGCGTGTATTTTTCTAAAACGACTCTTATTATAAAACGGAGGGAGTATATTGTAATGCCAAACATTTGCTGGTCATAAAATTTCAGATCAAGGCATTGGTCCCAATGCCATAGAAATTTAAGTTTTCATCGTAACAATCTAAAAGCAAATCCAGGAATAGAAGAACTTCTCGTAGGGTCCCAAAACACTATTGCAATATAATGGATGAAAGAGAAAAGCCTTCAAAGTAGAAACATCCTATCATCATATATTATATCCAACCCTTTCTCCCCGATTTTTGAACGTCCTGTTCAGAATCTCAAAATCTACGTTCCATCAACTTTAGGAATCTCTCAATTTCATGTATAACAAGGAACTTGAAAAGACAAAATAGCCCAAAGGCATACATACTACTTGTAAGTGATGAAAGAAACAAAGGGGCTCCTGGGCCGATGTTAGTGCAATGTACAGTAAACAGAACTAATCCAAAAGGCAAGAAATTAGAAAGACAGAAACTTGGAAAGACCCGAGCCGAAAGGAATCACAAAAAGGCATGGAAACCTGCCGAATATCATAAAGCAATCCATGAAATTAAAGCTATATCCTCTTGGATCAAAAACGCTTAACTCCTAAGCAAGTAACTTCGACTGTCAAAATCCCAAATACATTATCAACGTTTTCCGGAAAACCCGGCCAGCCAAACAAACTTCTCCGACTACAAAGTGACTCTCTGCCGGCGGCTACTCTTTTACAGGTAAAAGGCAACCAATATTAAATAATTACTGTAAAATAAGGCTAAACCACTTACCATATCTTCAAAAATCATTATATTCATGCCCTTCTTTAACTTTGAGTATTATCTATCAAAAAAACTTTAAAGTTTTTGTGGCACAAAAATATTATTTATTTTATTTTCTTCAATCACTACACATTTGGACTCAAAAGACCCCATAAACGAGAATTTAACAAACCCAACACGTCCGGCAATACCTTCCTGACCAAACCCTTGCGGCTACCCACCGGCGCAGGCGACAGAACCACCGATCTCTCCTCCGTATTATCAACTCCGGCAGGCATCGGGTCAATCATCTGTTCCTCTACTTCCCCATCAGCGGACACGACATCATCGGGAGAAACTGAACTGCAGACATCGACCTCTTCGTTGTCTGACTCCAAGATTAACAGTTCCAGCTCCGATAACATTGAAGTTTGCGCGGAAATATCAAATTCTGGACCTTTATCATCGACCCGGCGACCCGATTTTTTCTTGCCACGAGAGCTCTTTCTATGGCTTTCACCGTTGGTCAAGTGTTCTTCAAAAGCTTCAATGACTTGGTGGATAAGCTCGCGGTTCGGAGAAGAGTCCCACCTGAACCAGTAACTGGTGTAGCAATCAAAACAGTCGCAGTCAAAGACATGAACCATCTTGTGGTTGTTGTTACGGTTGGTGCTGTTTTGGTAGTTGGTGTTATTGTTTGGCTGTTTTCTTGGTGGTTTTTTCTTGGAGTCGTTGACAAGAGAAGAGGGATTAGTGGTGGTTTTCATGGACCTGGTGATCATATAAGCGAGGACTTCACGGTCTTCATGTGAGAGAACTAAAGCGAGAGCAAAAATGGCAGTTGGGAGCAGCTTCAAGATAGGGAAAACATCTTTCTGTCCATCGACAGCAGCAGTAGCAGCAGCAGCAGCAGCAGAAGAAGAAGAAGAAGAAGAAGAAGAAGAAGAGGGGGATGGGAAGACTTTACCTTTGTTCTTAATCTTCATGGTGACGGGTAACGGTGAACAAGGACAACAAAAGCTGAGGAAAAAAGTTTTTTGACCTCTTGGTTTTTGTCAGCAAAGCTGAGAGCTTTGGGCTTGTGGGATTGTTTCGTGAAAAGAGAAAGAAATGGAAGATAGAGAGAAGAGTTTAGGGTTTTAGAAGGAGCTCAGCAAACTGCAATTTCAGTTTACCGTCAGTTAACTTTCTGAAAAATTAAAAAGTTATTGACGTGTTTAATAAATAGTTTTTTCACTTTTTGTTAGCTTATTTACCTTTAATAAGTTAATCTTGAAAAGCTTTGTAAGAGAAAATTTTTTAAGTTAGTTGATTAATTAACGAGAGTATTGTTTTTCAATTTATTCTTTATATTTTCACCTTATTCTCTATTTTTATTCTGTATTTAAAATTAGCTTTTTAGTTGCGTAGTTATATCGTAAAATTTAAAAATATAATAAAAAAATTAATTAAATTTTTAATTTTTAATTAATTTTATAATATTAGTTAATATTAAATTATTGAATATAAAAAATCGATCAAAATAATATTTTTAGTATATAACTAATATATATTATATTTATATTATATTATAATTATAGATATTTTTAATTTATTAAATAATAAATTTTTTACATATTATACTAATATAATGTACCTAGATGTATCATTATTATTATTATTATTAAAGTTATAAATTTAATTTTTATAAAATTAAATATATAAATTTAAAATTTATAAAATATTTAACTAAATATTAAAAATATAATATTTATGCTTTATAATTTTTTAAAATTATACTCTCTTAAGTTTTTTATATATTAATAAATAATTATTTTATTAAATATTTTTAATAAATAACTAATATTATTTACTAATTAAATTAGCTGATATTTACTGGTTGATAATAACAAAATTAACTAACAGCTACCGTATTAAAGGTTGCGTTGCGTTAGTCAGGTCGAGGTCAATTTATTTGTGCCACTACATGCTCATTTTCTTCTGTCCTGTCACGCTCTTCATAGGCGTGCTTTCCAGACGCAGTTGCGGAGAAAAAAGGACCTTGTGTTGGCTGTTGGGGTTCTTCCAGATGGATACCTAGGAATTAATTTTGTAAGGCGTGCGCGAACCTCGATGAGTTCTTTCTCCAATTTAATTCAGCAAATTTGAACTTTTACATTGTTAATTGTGAAAGTAGTATATAATCATGCTTTATTTTGTTTTTTATATATATATTTTTTTACAGTGGGAAAGTAGAGACTGTTTATGAATTCACACTTGACCTATATAACAGTGAAATCAATAATGTCAAGAATGATATTAAAGTATATAAATTAAGGATTATAAAATTAAATTAATTAACCAATTCAATTATAATAATTTTGAAGTATCTAATTTTTTAATTTTGTTTAATTTAATATTTTATTAAAGTGAAATCAATAATGTGAATAATGATAGTAAAGTATATAAATTAATGATTATAAAATTAAATTAATTAACCAATTCAACCATAATAATCTTGAACTATCTAATTTTTTAATTTTGTTTAATTTAATAATTTATTAATAAAAATTAGTCAATTTACTAATTAACCATTTAATTTTTATGAACTGAATTTGAAATTTTCTTTTTTAATTAAATTTTATTTTCTTTAATAAAAAAGATAATCTTCTTCTTATCAAAAAGTGAAGTTTGATGGGACTATTTAGTTGCCCTTTATTGTTAAGAGTGGTATTTATTTCTAGCAAGAAAATAATAGGAGATATAGAAAGCTAATTAATATCTTAGGTCAGATTTGTTCCATATTCTATTATAATATGGGTAAGACTCTGTTTTTATATTTTATTGAAAGTTCTAGGTATATAAATATTATGTCATTTAGTTTTTATTCATATAAATTTATTGTTGTTACATATTTATGTTATCGAAACTAACAATTGATATTAGAGCGAGATTAGAATATCACAAGATTTATAGCAATGGAGAATATGAAGGTGAAAATCCAAAAGTTCAATTGGAAGGATTTTCGTTTTGGAAGAAGCATATTAAAGATTATTTATACTAGAAAAGCTTACATCTTCCTCTTAGTCGAAAGAAGCCAGATTCTATGGCAAAGGTCGAGTGTAAAAAGAAAATAATTAGCAGTAGAAGGACAATGATAGTCGAGTGTAAAAAGAAAATAATTAGCAGTAGAAGGACAATGATTATGTGAATTCAGCGAAAGAAATTGAGGATGCTTTGGTTCTAAGCATTGATACCCCATTGAGCCCTGGGTTTTGGACTTTGAAGCATTATTTCATTCTTCTCCATATAGAGAGTCATTCTAAAATTCTAAAACTAGAAAATTAAAGAAGGTTTATCTTGATGATGATAAGCCTTTGGAAATTATGGGAAAAAAGGATGCGTTGATTAAGACTTCTGGTAGAGGCGAGTGGGAGTTGTAGGATGTTAGATACATTATAGACTTGAAGAAAAAATTGATCTCAATGGGTCAATTGGATAATATCGGATATAGGAAAACATTCAAAGAGGATCTTGGAAGGTTGCAACAAGTGCTAAGGTTGTAGCCTAGGGAATGAAGACAAGTACATTATACACTATTGTAGAGTGTTTCAACGTAATCGTTGTAGTTAATGCTGACATTTCAAGGATATGGCACTGTATACTTAGGCATATGAGTGAGAAAGGGATGAAGATTATAGCTTTAAAGCGGGTTACTCTATCTTAAAATCAATTAATCTGGATTTTGTGAGAGTTGATTCTAAAGAAATCAGAACAAAGCCAGTTTCTCAAAGGTGGGAAGAAGTCTGAAGGCAAAATAGTTAGAGCTATTGTACACAGATGTGTGGGCAACTTTAACCTTTACATCTCTTAGATGTTTGAGATATTATATCACTTTGATTGATGACTATAGCAGGAATGTATGGGTTTATTTTATTAAAAAAATATATTTTTTCATAAGAGGTGGAAGGTTAAAGTTGAGAATTAAACTAAAAAGAAGATCGAAAGCTTGAGATTTAACAATGGAGGAGAATATGACAAAACAAAATTTAAGAAGTTTTATGCTAACAGGAGGATTAAATTGAATAGTACTATTCTTGAAAAGGCCAAACAAAATCGGGTGGTTGAAAGGAGGAGTCCAACATTGAATGAGCGAACGAAGAGCATAAGGGTTCACGTCAGATTACCAAAAATGTTTTAAGTGATGCAGTCAATATAACAAAATACTAGATAAATAGAGGACTATCATTTCCTTTAGGTTTCACAATTTCAAAAAAGGCATGGTCGGGAAAAGAGGTAGACCTTTCACACCTGAAAACTTTTAACTGTGTGGCTTACATGCATGTTGACTCTAATAAGAGAGATAAACTTGATCATAAGGTTGTGAAATGTTTTTTCATTAGATATGAATCTAATGAGTTTAGGTACTAGTTTTGGGATGATAAAAAGAGAGAAATATTGAGAGACTGTGATATGACTTTCCATATGGTCTTAGTTTTTTCTACTTTTTTCTTTTTCATATGGTCTTAGTTTGGTATTGAATCTTTTCAACTTTAGTAGAATAATAGAAGGTCTTGATATACAAAATTTAATTTTTATTTAGAAAAACCTTCTCTAATAAATGGATAAAATTAGGATGATAAACATAAAAAATAATAAGCCACTAATTTATTCTTAGAAGGTGTTTGCTTATTGGTAACAACCACTGAATAACCTAACCCTATCAAGACATGCCTGAACGTGTTTTTGAAAGATAACAACGAAGGTAATTTTAGTGATGATGAAGATGTGGCTAGTCCCAATAAAAGAGTATAAATATCAATATTGAAGTTAGGAGTTGAAAAAAACACAAGGGAAATTGAGGTAGAGCACTTAAATGTACCATTCTTACCTCAACTTAATTGATTTGCTTCTCAACTCTCATAGATGACTTCAATCTTAACTCTTGAACTTTTTTGTTAGTTGTTTATTTCCTTTTTCTACCAGTAAAATGTACTCCTAATAAACTCTCTTAGACTGTAATTCTATCTTGATTCTTGAATATGTCTTCAGTGTCTTAAATAAAATTACATTTTGATTTTGGTTTATCACCCTAAAAGTATCTATGACCGATTTAGCTAATGTAGATTGTAAAGCATTAAGGTGGCTTTTAGAAGCTGGTATTATGTTTGACTCTGTTAGGCTTTATGTTTCATAATTCTAGGCATTGAAAAAGAATATGAAATGGAGAATATAAGAATAGATATTGACTATAGATAAAGACATTTAAGCTTTTTCTACTTGAGCAATTACAATTATTCTATAATAAATACAAGATGTTTTTCATGTGCTTCACTTTCATTTATGCTCAGGAAATTATTGCTCCATTTATTCCACCCTAACTTTATTACTTCATAGTATGTTTATGATTATAAGCTATACATAATAGTTTTTATTCCAGGGATATATCAACTTTATTTCTTGCCTTTTCTACTGTTGCTTCCATTTCACACCAAATCATATGGTTACAGTAACATTTGTTTAAAGGCATCTCTCACTGCTTCTTTAAATGATAACTCTAGTTGTTGTCTCCATCTAGTGATTTGCTCTTGGATGCTAACAAATAAAACGTGATGGTTTCTTGTTGGCTTCAAATTATCTTTTTAGCGGATGGTCTTTTATTTAATGGTGCTAACTCTAATTTAGTAATTTGCCTTGTCAATGTTTTAAACTCGTTTGACAATCTTTTTGGTTTAATCATCAATAAGGAGAAGATTTATATGATATTCTCATCTGATGTTGAAATGTGTTCTCAGGAACTAGATCATATTTCAGGTTTAAATGTTAAACTTCCTCTAATTATATATGTATGTATCTTGGCATTCTAATCACTTTTAAAAGAATCATTTATACGGAATGTCAGCTTCTCTTTGACATGGTAAGTAGAAGACTCGGATATTAGAGTAACAAATGCCCTTATATTTGCTGGCAGATTATAGCTAACAATTTTAACGCTAAGTGATATGTATGTTTACTGGTCCTCACTTATCTCTTCTTAAGAACATGTGTAGGGATATGGAGAAGCTTATTAGGAGCTTCCTATAGATAGGGGATCGCTATAATTTAATGTAGTTCTCTACCTATTTAGAAGTAAAATTAATTAATTTATTTTCGAAATAAAATAAATGAACTAGATGCAAAAAGAAAGTAGGAAGATAATATATGATTTCTTCAAACAACACACTGCTAGCTGCATGCCCCTTTTCTCTCTGTCATTTCTTCTTTTTAATTGAAAACAAATAGTAGATTTGCTAAGCTACTGCAAAATTACACAAGTAAGTCAATCGTCAACTTACATAGGAAATCCTATCTAGCGTTAGCTATACAGAAACTCACCAAGGGACTTGCTTAGTCGGAGATGCCATCTGAAGGCATACCACAAATTTCTTGAACATGAAATTTGCGGGGATTGGCACTGCTGGACAAGATGTTGCTCGTCCCATTAAGAGTTGGAGACGTGAGGAATAAATAAGTCACAAGATCGAAATTTTATAACGTCAGCAGAATTCTCTTTTTGTGGTGTTTTTACAAAACACTCAATAAGATTCTTCACCTAATCCTCCACCCCTCAGCAATCAAAGAATCGAAGAAGAATTGACAAGGAAATCATGTTTTCCAAGCCAAGTTATTAAGAAATCCCAACACACTCGAAAATAATCAACAACAAGAATATCCTTGGAGAAGCAAAATAGGGAACATCAGGCCTTGTTGCCAAGAATGCTCCTTTTAAGCAAAAGTCAGCATGGACACTAAAAGATATTTGACATAGGTTGCGACATTCAACAAGTATTGCTCAATATACTCAACACATAGGATCCCCAGATTTTACGTCAGAAAAGACCACCAAAGTGAAAAAGAAGAATAGAAAACAGATCTGTCTGCTACAATGGAATAAAGATAATCTTGCAAAACAGAAACATGCAATTGAACTAGTCGTCTTTTTTGTCTGTGGGTTGGGATTGGGATTTGTTTGCAGCTGCAGAACGCTTGTCCTCGTCCATCTTGGAGTGAACTTCAGCTCTTTCTTTAAAATACCTCTCAAAGGATCGCGGAAGGAATTTTGGGATCAGAAAACCGAAGAGATTAATTGAGAAGTACATCAAATTAGCAACTGACAGGATCCTGCCAAACCAATACCATGCGATGTCCTGTAATGCCAATTGAAAATTCGTAAACAAAGTTTCTATTAAAATGCAAGGTTGAACACAGGACTAAAGAATGTACCTTGATTGGTGCATTTGCAGGCAGAGTTTTCATAAGCCACACGTCACTCATCCAATCAATTATAACGAAGATTCTCCTGACAGTATAAAGCATAGGAACTAATGCCCTCACCGGTGGCGAAAACAACGACAGCCCGCTTATTATGTTCTCAGTAAGTATCTGAAACGACAGCAGAAACAGGTGCGGTGTTGCTGAACGCACTGCATGATCATCTCCTCTTGCAAACCCACCCAAAACATATGCCAGTGGCAAGAACAATCCCACAGTTGTTCCTAGGAAAACATAAAATCTGAAGAATTTGCCTCCTTGGAAAGTATCACAAGAATCCGCCGTTCCATTTGAAGGGAATACGAATCTTGAAAGGGCCAGTATATAAGCAGACGCAAACGCTGGGAAGACTAGATCAAAAAGTGGGACAAGGCCACTGGCTGAGAAAACCATTATAAAAGCTACTAGCTGCAGTTCAATCACACGCAATGAGCCCATTATACCCCCCACCATTGATTGTCGTGGAAGTTGCTTATTCATGGGTTTTTCCATGGGTTTTGGCGCTGGAGTAGAGGCCTCATCTGGCTGACCTCTAGCCAAAAGGCTCACACCTGACATGTCTGCTGCTACAGCTTGGGAATAAAAATATTTTTCTTTGTTTAATAAGATCAGGTTCTGAAATCAACAAGCTAAAGATGTGAATGGCGGTTGCTTAGGACCAGACTGCCTGAAAGAAAATGACAGCTTGTAAGACATCATTAGGGAGCGAACTAGAATGTAAACAGGAAACATGTAACATATAAGAGTGCGTAGCTAATATGCAGATGCAACAATTAAGCTTGCAGTTATACAACTTTATTGACAAATTAAAAAAATGGGTATAATCAGAAGGATAGGGCTACTTGCACATACATATATTCACAAGCAAACAACACGGAAGAAGTCTTCAATGTTATTAACTGCTGTCCCTGAATGATAACAATAATCATATGAACAAGACAACTCAACAGCAGAGGATTAAGGAAATATTGATGCCATCATGAGCTGCTGGGAAACCAAAAGTTATATTATTAGGGTGGACCGGATAATTAGCATCCCACAAAAATGAAATGCATGAGAGCTACCAACCAAGTGATGGAGGAGAGCAGATCTTACAAAGTGGACCAAATGATCGTTTCAAAGTAAGAACTCCGAATGGAAAGGATCACAGAGTCGAGATTTTGCGAAAAATGGTTAGAGCGCGGTGGCTACGCTGTGACATGGCACTGTTTGAATCTGCCACTTGCCTACTCCTAAACGTGGAGTTGTTTGGTACATCACACGTGCGATCGACTCGTTTGAGCTTATCGCGTAGATAGACGGCTGAATTATTGTTGCGCTCCATTTTTTTAAAAAAAAGGCCAATGAATAATATTAATATATAAAGATTTGTACATAGATGCTCAAGCCCCACTTAAAAGGGCGGTCCAATACAGTCTCTCATGAGTTTACACGCAGGCGTCAGTCATAAAAATAAAACCAAAAAAGTACACGTGTTTCACATCCCGCGGAAAGTTCTTTGGGTTGACGGTGAATAGAACTTTCTACGGAGCTCCAGAGGCCAGAGCACCAAAGGTGATGAGGTCTAAAGTAGGTATTCTCGGTTGATCTGCTCCTCTCTTCCTTTTCAGGTATATTTTTCCTTCGGATTACATGGACAGTAGGAAAATCAAGCAAAAGAGTCCATTTTTATCCTCATGTTTACACCAACGACAAATTTAATCTTAAAATTTTGGAGTGTATAAATAAAACCATAACATTTAAAAAATGTTTAAATATAAACTTAAAATCACAGAAAAATTGACGACTATATGATGCCATTAATTTCCTGACAAGTTTGTGATAATCTGACAATTTTAATATTAGTTTATTATTTTGTAGATACCATCTTATCACGCATTACTTGTAAGACATACCCTATTTAATTAACTCTAAATTTGATTAATGTAACTAATTAATTTATTAAGTTAATAGATTATTTAACCTTAACTTGTATTAACCTAACAATTAAATTAACTAAAAAACTTATTAAGTAAATCAATTATAATTATCACGTAACCTAACAATTAAATTAACTAAAAAACTTATTAAGTAAATCAATTATAATTATCACGTAACCTAACAATTAAATCATCTATGATAGAGTTAACTCTAATATAGTTTAAATCTCTAAAGTCAAAATTCTCATTTTTTCACTGAACTTTCCCCTCCTTCATCACTAGAGAAGCTGTCACCAATCATCATACAAAGTCATCACCAATTACCCTACATAGTCATAAAAAATTGCCCAATGAAGTCGTCAACATATTCAACTTAACGTGTTGAGTTCATTGAGGTAAAGAATTTACGTCTTGAGTGTATTATTGTCTATCTACTTTGTCTGTTAGATTTTGTCATGTATTTGACTATTATATTTTGTCATGTATTTGACTTTTTTTTTGTGGGCTGCACATGAGAGGCAATCTCATGTTGGGACATATATGTGTTAGGTTGCCTCTGATATTGTCTCATCTTGATTTTATAGTTTCTACTTTGTTAGATTATGTCGTGTGTTTTGGCTGCTTTTTTCTTGTGCATATGGGTACCTATTTGTTTTGGTTGCTTTCCTGATTTATCCCAATTTGTACATATTATTCTTGAATATTTGTTTCTTTAATTGTTGACAATAGTGTTTTCCTAGTACATAATGTCTATCTTTATTTGAAATTTTTTTGTATGGTCCATCCCCTTTGGTCTAGTCACATTTATTTTAGAATGCATTAATGTTAAATTTAACTTTTACTTAGATATATTACTTAAGAATGGTTGACTAATAACCGTTATTTAAAATTTAAGTGGTGACCCAATTTATATAATCAAGAGTTTTTAATATGGGTTATTTATATTGCTTAGTTTTTAGAATATAATACCCATTTCATTGCATTTTTATTTTAACTTACGTGTGTTCATATATTTATCTCCTATACTTAATGAGTTCTAACATTTTATTATCTAGCATTTGAGTGATTTGGCCTAAACTATATGTTTGCACGATTTCAATTAAACTCACATTATAGTACTTGCTTGTGAAAACGTTCTTGTGTTTGGATCTTTAATGTCGATGAAATCAATGGTTGCTTTACAAGTTTTAATGGATCAATATGGAAGTATAAGACTTTTTCATAGTGGATATTTCATGTTGGAGCCTAAATTCAGATATGCTAGTGGGATATTGCTACATTTGATAATTTTGACATTGACAATGTTAGTAATAGACAAATATATGAGATGGGATTGGAGTTAGGATATGATCAAATTGATAAGGTATATTATAAAGTAAATGGATTTAACTTTAAGGAGTCACTAAGAGTTATAGAGTCAAATGAAAGTTGTATTACGCTAGCAAACCTTATGTAAATACATGACGTTGTTATTGTATATATAACTCATCATGTATAAACACCTATCCATGCTCCTAACATATTACATATTAGTAGAGGAGAGGTCTATGATAATGATGAATAGGGTGTTAATATTGGATGAGAATATGGAGGGATAGGGTGCACAAATGGATGAAAATTTGAAGGAACAACGTTTAGATGTGAATGAAAATTTAGAGGAGCATGATGTATAAATGGATGATAATTTGGAGGAATAGGGTGCACAAATGGAGTGAATTATTCATTGTCTATTAATTTTATATAGTAGTATTCTTTTTTCTTCATTACATAATGCACAAATGGAGTGAATTATTCATTGTCTATTAATTTCATATAGTAGTATTCTTTTTTCTTCATTACATAATTCATATATATACTTCAAAATCAAAATTTTCATAATATAATTGAAATTAGAATTAACCATTATATTGTTGAAATTCAATACAACATCCCTATAACATAAGTACAAATAAAAAGTACTAGAACCATAGTAAATCCAATTATCTTGTTCATTAACATAAACTTAATTTCTTCTTTTCTCTTTTCTCAATAAATTTTTGTCATCCTTTAAAAGCTTCATTTCTTTCTTCAAACTCCTTAGTTGTGCTTGCTTCAACCTCCTTCTTTAACATTGATAATTCATTCCTTAATTTTTTTTAATCACTTGAATGACTCTCTTGGTACAATCTTCTTCTAATCATTTGAAAAAGTTACATCTCCCAACTTGAAACATTCAATATCATTAAATAAACCTTAAACACAAGTTTAACATTTTTTAATCAAATAATAATAAATTCTCACTAGATAATTGGGCATCCCTAAAATCTTTGGTCAGGGTTATGATCACTCTATGAAGTCCTTAATGGGACCTTTAGACCACAATATCAAACCACATTACCTAAATTTAAAGTCACTATTGTATTAATTGATGATGATGATTCCATCTACATGCTAAAGAAATTGACAATGAAAATTTGCCTACAAAGACAACATCAATGCTGCATATAAGATAATATTTGCTAGTTGATGAATATAATTCCTAACCACCCTAACTTTTCCAATATAGCATCACCTAAGTCACTTTAATATAAGTTAATTGTATTTGGTAGATAATAATGCTTTTACATACGAAAAAGATCAATATAAAGTAGAATTGATATAAGATTCTCTAATTTTTCTACATATGCAAATGCTACTAATGACCTTTGACCAACCAAACTCAAATTAAAAACAACCTAACTTAAGCAAATAACTTTAAGAAACAACATTTGGAATTCATTTGTGTTAAAAAAAACTTCATTTCAAATAGAAGAAAAAAATTCAGGCATTTATTATGACACTACACTTTAATACCATCTTCTATTACATTAAAAAAAACAGAAAGTTGACATCATAACCTGACACTTACCCTGCGTTTGGTTACCGTCTTCGGACGTGAAGACGGATGACGAGGACATAAAAGTTCTGTCCGAAGGTGCGTTTG
>JAOSBK010000005.1:44700116-44716582 GCA_027568895.1 Erythroxylum shatona | reverse complement strand
TATAATTAGGATGTGAGAGAAATTAAATGGTAATTTTGGAAATAAAATTATAAACATGCATGAAAAATCGTGAACGACTCTTATTTTGAATAATTAAAATCCCTCTAAAACGACACTTATTTTAGATAGGAGAGAGTATTATTATTTAAAGCCATATTTATGCATACCAATTAGTAATAAAATTTCTTAAACTGCAAGTATATATTTTATCGAGGCAAAATAGGGCTTAAATGACTAAATCTTACCTCTCGAATTGGACATTTGAGTTGACGTGGAAACTCTATTGAATAGTATCATGTCTTTTTTAAGTCTATTTTGAAGGAACAAATCTTAATATGTATCTTGGACATGTAATTTTTAAATAATTCTTAGGTTAATCAATTGTTGTCACTCATACTTTTACCAAAAAAAATGTTAGCACCATAAATTAAATTAATTAAGTCAGGTAAAATAGTTTTCAACCTATTGCACACCACAATGCTACAAGCAATAGCTCTAAAGTCATTGATTGTGAGTTCACAAGGCATCCTACCGATCTTTTGCCATTAAAAAAAGATAGATCTGGTATCTTGTTTTTGGACGAGAGGCTCAAGAAAGATAGGCTTCTCTCAAAGAGTACAAATGCATTAGCAAGTCCAAAAAATACTTCTCACTGCCGACTAAATTTTCCAATAACTATCTATACATTCTTAAACCATGCTTTCACTCAAATTATTTATATCAACTTTTTTCTATTATATTTGCAATAAATTATAAATTAGTGATGTATGAAATTATTTTCTATTACAAATTTATAATACATTGTACTTTAAAAGTTAAATGTGATCAAAATAAGATATCAACTGACCATCATTATATGTTCTTAATTCATTCGTTATGACAAATGCACTTTATATAAATTATCCTTTTAAGTTTGTCGTAATGAAGATCAGGTGATGGCTCCTCTTCTTTGACTCAAAAATTAGTACGGCTAAAAAAAACCAACACCTAATACAAATCCCATTAACACAGAGAATCTGTGGAGATCTAGTAGTACGCAGTCTCATTCTTAACTAGTAAAGAAGTTGTTTCAAAAAAATTCAATATAGTTTATTGATATTGATTTTATTAAGCATAAGTTTTCTGCTATGCTTTGAATACTTATTAGAGAAAGTATAAAATCAACAATAAAAATAAATTTAATGAAAATAAAAATAAAAATAAATAAATAAAATTCATGTTCTTTATTCTTAGATTATAACTAATGTAAACAAAGTCATTAAATCTTTGATAGTCCAAATGATTTTGTTTTTTTATGAACCGTTAAAAAATGCTTTAATTACATTCACATCTTGATGTAGAAGTTGTTTGATTGAATAATTTAATTGCGAGTTTTATCCATGTTGGGGCATTTTCACCAAGTAATCTTCATCACTCATCTGTATTTTAAATTAATAGTTACAAGAAATATATAATATTAATAAGTAAACGACGAACTAAAAAAATATGAAAACGTACAAGGCTATATTTTTTAATCATAAATTCTCTCTTTATAGATGATCTAGCAAAACTTTCTAAACCTTCATGATACAAATTAAGTTCATTTGTAGCCTTTGATTGCTTGTCAATAGACAAAATATCTTTGTATTCAATCATATCAAAGAGACAGCTCATAATATCATTTGTATATGCCTCTCCACTATATAAGCAATATAGATTGAAAAAGTAGGTTATATATCATTTGTATATGCCTCTCCACTATATAAGCAATATAGATTGAAAAAGTAGGTTGTTTAAGTAGATCCTTTGAGTAAAATGTTTATCTCAATATCAGTTAAGAATGTCTATATAATGCTAATACAATTTCTTCTTTTCAGAAAGACTCCGTGATTGTTTTGCAAGCTCTATTCATCCTTTTTTTTTATTAGACGTATTCAACCCTATTCATACCATTATATATGTTAAAAGAATTTTTAATATAGAAATATATATAATATACCACCTAATTACTTTATTTAATGTGAAACAAATTTTTATTACTATTAATTCATTTACCCAAAAGTTGACTTCTCATCTAAGTCAACAATCTTTAATAACCCTATAACTAGAGCCATAATATTAACAACGATCAAGCAGGCATCTCAAAATTTATTATCTAGAATAGCGTAAACTTGTTTTTCTTTCACACTCTTTGATAACTTATAACTTGAAAATTGTTTACTAGTTACTAAATTTTGAAGTAGTTATTTTCCTAAACACTTTTCAAAGTAATAAATATAGTTGTAAACCTAGTAGCAGCTATCAACTTAATCTTCTTGCCTTCTTAACCAAGACAGAAATATAATATGATTATACACAAAATTCTAATATTAGCAAATCACGTGAATGAATTTTCTATCATATGACTAGCTGCATTATCTGTAATAAAAATGCACAATATTTTTTGGTTTGAACCACTCAACAATTTTAGAAAAAAAATTACGTAAAGCACGAACACTTTTTATCATATCATAACATTAACATACTTGATAAAAGATGTTCCAATATTACAATAAACCAAGGAATGAATCAAAGTTTTTTGTGTTTGATCAATGCACCCAACTGGCATAATACTATATCACGTTATTTCTTAACTAGACTTATATATATCAACAATAAATTAACTTTTTTTTTAATCTGAAAGGAATCTCATTATAAGAAAGTGTCATAAATTTTAGACCTATCATTGTTGTAACATCTATTGCTTCATGAAAATATGATGAATTTAAAGCATTCAAAGAATTAAATTAATGATTAAACCATCTAGACTATGTTTGTTTACATCGAACATCCTTATCAACTAAAACACTTTTTAAACTAGGTTGAAACGTGGAGTAGTTCTTGAAAAAAAATAAGAATATATATTAATATCATCTTCCTCTTCCCTTTATCTAATACTTATTGCACTTCATCATCTTCAAAAGATATATTATGAGCCTCTTTATTTTTTCTTTTTATTTGTTATTGCAAATAATTTTTATTCCTCTTATGTTACATCAAATGGTACTTTCTTTTAAGAAATAATATGACCTTAATACAAGTAAGATGTTATTTCATTATATAAATTCAATCCACCTTTAAACATTCTACAACAAAATATACAATTATATTGCATATTTCTGTAAGTTGTTTATGAAGAAGAAAAATAATTTTATGCTAGATTAGGCTTGCCATGAATGACCGAATATTTCATATTCTCCATTATAATTTTTTCTGATGATTTCATATTTTTCATTATAATTTCAAGCTAAAAAAACAAATAATTTTGTAAGTTTGTACACAACTATAAGATTTGGAAATTCTAGGAAAACAATATATATTTAAAATAATTTTCCAACTAAATACATTAATTATTAACTGATACAACAACTCTTAAAATTTTCTTTTTTATGGAATCAATGAAGAAATAGATGAAACAAATCCTAATAATCAGGGGACTTAACCTTCTAGAGTTGAGACATAAAAGTATAGTTTTGAGATCAAACAACTATGAATCACCTGAAGACACAACGAAATCGAAAGATAAGACTATGTTAAATTTTCTAACTCAGGAGTCTGAAAGGCTCACAGGATTACAATTATGAGAAATGGTTTAATACAATGATCTCACTATTTATTTCACTTAAATTATTAAGATTAAATTATCTATTTAAAATTTAAAATTTTACTTAATTTCACAATATATTCAAAAATATTAATAAAATGTTTAAAATTTTAATTTTTATAAAAATAATTCACTATTAACTTTATTATTAATAGTGCTAAAATAAATCGCCACATAAATTAATTATTTTATTCGTCAATATTCACATAAATTAATTCTTTTACATGTGATATTAAGATAATTATAATTAAAATGTTTTTAAAATAAGAATATAAGTAAACTTAACATGTTTTTCTTTCGTATCTCCTATTTATACTTTCTTTATACTTAAAAAAATCTTAATTTTTAATTTTTCAAAAACCCACCCATTTTAGAATTTAGTTAAAAATAACGATGAAATATACATAATTTAAGCATCAAACACATAAATATCAAATATTGTATATGTGATTCAATCTATTTCTTAATCTCGAATTAAATTAATTAAATCCAATATAAACTAATAATTTATTATATTTTTAAAAAAATATTTTTTTTTTTAGTTTTCAGGAAGTATATGTCCTTTACTAATGATGTACTTAGATTTACTTAGAAAAATGGTAATAGAAATTATAATGAATCAATTCCTCACTATAATGGAAGTATAGAGTATTGTTACAAAAGGAGATATAAAATAGTATTCATCTAATCATAATAACATATATTATTATATGCATGCTAACGTATTCAAGAAGCAACTTATGTTATGAGTTACGTTAATACTATTAATAACATTATATGATTTTTGCGAAAAAAATTTAAATAATTGATTGAATATTTTAATAATTTTAATTAATATTATAAAATTATGTAAAATTTTAAGATTTATCTAATTATCAAATTACTTTTTTCCAAGTGAATAATTGTATCAAATGAAAATGATTGAAATTTAATAAATTAAAGGTAGTATGTGTCAAAATAATTGATTTATGATACTTACACAAAATTACTTATATTAAAATTTTTTAATAATATTTAATATATTATGTTAATGCAATTTTATTAATAATTTATTACCATATATAAACTAAGTCTTTCAACAATTTTTTATAATAACAGTAAATGACATGATCAATTTTTCATATTTCACCTATAATTTAAAATTTTTAAATAATTAATAACCAATTTAGTTGTTTTCAGTTTTAATAAGTAAAATAATAAATATTCTTATTATTTTATTTATTAATTACCTTTACTTAATATTTACTAGTATAATCATATTTAATATAAAAATTTTAATATGTTGCATTAATAATTATAAATATTAATTTATCAAATTACTAATGTATATTAAATATTAATTAACACAATTTTATCTATTATATAAAAAACTAATAAGTAAGATTATTTCTTACTTCAATCATATTTTTAAATATATATAAAAAGTGATTGATTGATTTCTATTAATTAATAATTAATAATTATTTTTTATATCGTTGGCTATACTCAACGTGAACACTAATTAATTATTTTCCTAAACTCAGTACCATTGTTCCTTAATTTTACGTCACTTAATAGTAACACTAATTTATTTTTTATCAATTTATTAGACTCATAAGAACACTGTGAAAGTTTTCAATGAGATCCATTATAATGAGTGTTATCACCAAATAAATAATAAAATATGTATAACTCATATTAATAGTAAAAATTAATAAATTATTTATTATTTATTTTAAAAATATGATTTAAGTAAAAATTAAATCCTCTTATTTATTGGTATATTAATAAATATTAACTATTAATAAAACACGATAAATTATTAACAAAGTGAATTTTGAATTAGGATTCAAGATTTAAACTATATCAAATTTCATTGTAGTAATATCAATTAAAATTAAAATAAATTATAAAGATTTGCAGTGATTTTTTACATTGATATTAAATTATGAATATTTTCTTAGTTTGGTGATTTCTTAAAAAAAAATGTGAATCTGGTCAAAATTGGATTATGGAAATTAAAAAAGCGGCTGGAAGTCCGAATAAGAAAAGGCTTCAAAGCTAGCGCCAGACAAGAGACAAGGTTTTTACTTTTAACGACTACTCATGACGTGCCCTGTCCCGTGTATCATGCTTCTTTTGGCCCCGACTTGGATAAAAGCTAGAAAAAAAAGCAATTCAATTGGTCCTTTGTTAGATTACTGATACTGGCAGTTGGCAGTTGTGTTCTTGACGTAATTCTGAAGCCAGTGTGAAGAGAACCCCAGGCAATGGTCAGGAGTACTACCCACCACTTGCTCAGTAGTACGACTACCAACCCAACCTTGAAGGTATACTTTATTGTCCTGGGTAGAAAATATAGCCTTAGATAGTGGCAAGTGGGTTCTGAAAACAAAGTAATAAAGATGGAGGAGAGAGCTCAACTAAAACAATATGCTTTGGGAATGGTCTTTGTCTCCCTCTCCCACCTCCTCCGTGCGTTTGACCATTGGTTTTAATGACCCACCCAACCCATTGTTCCTCATCACCTTCTTTCTAGTACTTTTATAGTAACCCCAGTTGTCCAAACTATTTATCAGCAAACAATGTCATAATGCAAGTGAACGTGTTGGTACAAGTACCAATGAGATGAACAAAAAATGTATATGAAAGAAGAAAGACAGCGCAAGAGAAGGCGTTGATCACACGATACCAGCAAAATTTCCCACGATCTCATCGTCAAAAAGGCTTGTGTTCAGGATTGTATGCACTGTTTTGTCAGTAACCCTACACCAAAACCTAAAGCTAAGTGGTTTTTGTCTAGCCCACATGTATGGGTCATTGCTCAAGGAATGGAACACGGCCATCTCCGTCGGCTTAGGTTGTTCCATTCTTATGATCAAGGATAATTATGTATTTTTATATGTTGGGTTAAGAAATCAAACCAAGAACAGCCAATCATCGAAAGTCGAAAAGCCGCAACACATGCGACTTGACCCTCTCTTTCACTCAAGACTTTCTATCTGCTTACGTTAGCCACACGTGAATCTATTATTACCTTGGTTTTAGCAAACAAAGAAAAATGAGTATAAACAAAACCACCCACTTCTAGGGTCCACACTTGCTCACGTGTGGCTGAGTAGGATTCTTAGAAGTTTGTGTACTGTATTATCATAGAGAATGTGTTTTAGTCTTTCTTCAGCTCCTTAGTTTCCATATTCCAGGATTCACCTAAATCACCTACTCTCTTTGGACGTTACTGCTTTAACCTGGTTTTGTTTCTTCTCTTACAAAAAGAAAACAAAGCTATTGACTTTGTCTTTGACAATAAGTTTTCACAATCCCAATGCCGAACTGAATTGGATTTTTCTAATGTTATGTAAACAACTGAGGATGGCATGTCCGTTTATTAATAAGAGATTGTCATGTGGATGTGGTGGTGCGGACTTCTGCCTTTGAATCCCATTTCTGGAATTTGATTAGATGTGTTATTAATTTTGGTAATTACATGTGGCAGTAGGTTACTAGCACAGTATCCTGCGCAGATATGTATGTCAATCGAGAATCTGTTGTCGTGTGAAACATCTGATATGTTCGATACCCTTGGAAGGGTATAAGTCAACTCAGCCTATTTATATGGTGTAAGCTCTGATTAGACCTCTAACCACCTGGGTTTTGGAGAGTCATGCACGGAACAATCACATTATGCATTCATAATCCTCTTGCTTAACGTATTTTTATTGTTTGCTTCTTTTTCTAACTGGTTATGACTTTGAGACATTTGAGAATGATTCCAAAATTTCCAACCAAAACTTGGGGCGTCCAAGTCAAAGACAGCCACGGGACTTGATGCCTCCATTCTTTCTGCAAGGGAGTAATTAATAATTATAATAATAATCTTACCAAACCTTGTATGATTAGCAGCTCCAAAATTCAAATTGCCACTCCAATGGGGAAGGTTTCATTTTCTTGAAGTCAGACTAAGACAGACATAAGGCAGGAACACCGAAAGGGTTGCTGGTTCAGAAGTTACTGTTGGAATAAGGAATTAGCATTTGCATTGTATGTTCTGGAAATCCCTTCACCAGGTTTCCATTCAGGAAAAAAAAAATTTCTTTACAGACAACAGGTCCTTAAAAAGACTTCTACTTGTCGGACTTGACTGCCCAAAAAGAAAAAAGAATTACAAATGGAAGATGGAGAATTACGGGACTAGCTTATAATGACAACAAAATGTTGGGACTCGGGATGAAATATGAAAATGGATGGGAAGTTCTAAAAAATTCACTTATTCCTTGCTTCTAAAACCACAATGATAAAAACAAGAAGAGTATAGCTTGGAAGACCAATGAATTATATTGGAGCAGCACCTCCCACAACTTGAAGAAGAGTAAAAGGTTAGTACTGGAACTGGCTGTACAAGTTGAAAACGAAGCTTATTTCTTCATCTACCTGCCAATATTGTCACTGCTTGAATCCATTAGAATCGTCAACCTTCTTGCTGTTTTCATGAAGTCGCTGCAAGAAATGAGTAGCAATGTCATTGTCAGATCACCACTAAAGCGAATTCAACAAATGACAGGCCCCAAAAGAATGGTTTATAACAGAAAAAGGAAACAAAAAATGACCTGAATGGTTCATCTCCGATATGTTTGATAGTGCCAGTCACATCTCGGTAAAGCACGTTGCTCAGTGTCTCAGAATTCTTGATGCCAAACATGTCTGCCATTTTTCTGTACAATTCATCATATGACCCAAGTAAGGAGAGATCAAGGGTGCGACCCACGTCCTCTGATTCCATGAAGACTTTGCAGTGACCAGTTTCAAGAGAAGGCTCAGTGTCTTGGCGGCTATCCTTACACCATTGTAAACCTTCACAAGACAAAAGCTCAGGTCGGCCTTTTTGATGAAGGGCAGACCCAGAGCCATCAGAAAAATTGGCGGCGGCCTTATCTAAATTACACTCAGATGAACTATTTACTGTAAGAACTTGTGACACTGCATCAGCTGAGCAGCTTAGAGAGATCTGCTGCTCAGTAAGTATTGGCTGACCAAAAAGTACAAGCTGGGGTGTTTTTGCATCATCAGGTTTCTTTGAAGTCTGGGAAGAATGTGACATAGTTAAAATACAAGAAACATTGTCACTCATGCTAGGCTTCGGAACAAGTGGACCATATGAGATTCTATTGTGTGCAGCAGTATGATCAAGTATTGGCGGGAAACCAGCCGGAAGTAGACTTGTCTGCAGTTTATTGAGGTGAAGGTCTGATAAAGGTAAACCATAATAAGCATGCCTGGCTCCCTGCATGCCAGCAGGAGTGTTGTCAGTTAGACAACCGAAAGGGCTGCTGGGCCCAAGGAAGTTGCTGGGAAATGTTGGCAACGGAAATTGGCCATCAAGGGGGAAATCTGGGTGCTGTGGCAGCCTCAACTTCTTTCTTGGCGGTGAAAAGGTGGAAAGATGGATGGCCGGCACGTTAGATACCAATTCCACTAGCCAAGGGCTGACCCGTTTTACATTCTGAAGCAAATCCGTCTCATCCCATGTAACCTGTATCAGAATTCCCCAACTTATAAAAAATATTCAGAGAACTGAATTTGGCCAGGCCAAAAAAAGAAGAGTCATTTCCACACATGCTACAATCTCTATCAATCGGTAAGACTTGAAGTTTCCATTCATTTGGATCGAAGAATAGAAACTAAAAACTAAAATGTAGGCGCATAAGGTAGTAAAAATCATAAGCTCAGACTAAGGTCCTTTAACCAGGCAATATATCACACAGCTCTGCCTGTGTCTGGCCAGCACTTGTTGAGCAATTATATATAACCTGGAGGTACAAATCAAATGGTGATGTCCGAAGAGTTTAGCAGATTCATCATCTGAAGGCAATAGAAAAGCATTCCTTGCTCCAAAAATAAGAAATATTTAAATGTAATACGGTGTCATCTAAACTAGTTGGCTCAAGCTCAATCTTATCACATGTTATGAAACGAAATCTAAGATAACATAGAGGAACAACTCAAACCAGGAACTAGTCAGACGGAGCAATAATTTCATGGCTATCAGGCTATGGCAATGTTGAATCTACATAACAGTGAAGGATCCAGAAAAACCAACAGTAAATTGGGATTAAAAGCAGCAAGTTACCTGGAGAAGTCTCCAAGGTGAATCAGGCCAACGCAGAGGATCAGCAACCTGAACAGCAGAGATTGTTCCCATAAACCAACTAATCCGTGAAGAGTCTTCAGTTTCAAAGGCCATCTTGAACCTCATCCCTGAACACCACCGGATCCGCAGTGCTGCTTTCACTGAAGAAGCCTTGACACAAAATTCCGGAGTACTCGCTCGAGGGTAGTAAACAACCTCAAAAGCGTGCCCTTTAGCAGCTAAACTTGCTGCTTCAATTACAGATTCAGGCCTCACTTCCGCCCTACCCATAAGACCACCGGTCGCATTCGAACCATTCCCAGTTCTCCCGAGCTTATTCTCATCTTCCCTCAGAAAGGCAGCGAACCCTCCATAAGGAACAACACAATTGCCACCAGCAGGATTCCATGACGACTCAGGTCCACCTCCAATCCCTCTTTTTGCTCTCCGAATCCCAACACAGAGATCCCCGTTCTCGGCCCTCAAGAAAACTATTGAATCCCCAGCTACAAGCTTCTTATGATTCACAAAAGTACTCCAACCAGTGGTCAACAGATGCCTCCGAGGCGTCCCTCTATATATATGCCTAAACTTCCACGTATCACCATGGACATCCTTTGCAAGAATGGTCTGCACAGGAGGATCCGCCGTGTAATCTAACCGAGGAAAAATGGTCTCCGCACAGTACCTTGGCACAGAGAACCCTCCACCGTTGTTAGCATCCGATTGTGTTAAAGTCTTAGCAAACGAAGCCGGCTTATTATCTTGAGATTCTGTCCCGTTCACTAAAGCTTCGTGGTCCTCCAAATCATGGTCGTTACCATTAGTTGGAACCAACTTCATTTTGGCATAGACTTCGTCTGTTTCAGGGTCGGCCATAAATTTGATAGCAGATACTCTGCAGAGAATATATGCCGGGAGGCGAGGTACGGTCCTGAAATCAACCGGACCACCGGCGTGCTCGGCGTGGCCTTGAGGGAAGTAGAAAACCTTAGAGTTCACCACAGGCATTTGGACCATGCCACCGGCGCAAGCGTGCCAAAGCTGAGAGTCCAAGCACTTGTCTATCTCTTTCAGTTTCTCCTTCGATTCCATGAACGTAATCATTTCAACACTATTTGAACATAAAGGTTTCTCCTTTACCGTCACTGGTAGATTATATCTCAGTAAGTGCTGTAAAACCGACATAGATCAAACAGATTTAAGCACCACTTTAAGAAAGAAATTAATAAAGCACAATCAACTTAAGATTATTACCTCACAAAGCATATATGATGATCAAGAGAAGAACTTAGCCTTTTAACTTCACAGATAGAATAAACAAATTCAAAGCTGAAACAGCTTCCTAACTTGAACTTGGTATTCCCAAGAATTACGATAACAGAGGATGAAAGTTTACTGCTTTGGAAAGTATCACGCGTGCCGGAACTATATAATTCGGCCAGGTGCTCCTCTCCTGAACCCAAAATCTGGTTTCAGAGAATCCGACTTGTTAGTTGCTTGACAACCCAAAATTAACAAGACTTCCAACCTCAAAATTGGAAACTTCAAACTGGGTTTCCAATCTTTACACAGATGCTTTTTTCAATCGGCCAAGAAAAAGAGAGAGCAATCCTTCATTCCAAGATCTACGAAGAAAGGCCTGTTCTTTCAGATATTAGTAGCAGAAAATACAGAAGTCTACACTAGGCAAATTTCCTGTTAAGCTGTGAGGTGAAAGGTGAAACATTTGAGTCACACAGGCTCCAAAAAAGCAAAATGAAGAAAGAAATCACAGGAAAAGTAAGAAAGCCATCATAGTGAATCTTCATGCAGTTCAAAAAGATTCAATCAAAAGAAATCGATGGCCGACAGAGAAGCAGATAAAAAAGCCATCACTGATCCGCAGAGACACAGGGGGAGAGAGAGAGAGAGAGCAACTTTTTGGATCATGCAAGAATCCAAAAAGCACACACACATACACTCTGAAAGAACAGGAAAAAGGACTCAAACGCCTCAGTCTTTATTGTTAATTTGTACTAACAAACAAAAAATAAATTAAAAAAAAGAAAACCAGAAAAGATCAAGTTGGTACTGTGACAGCAGTAGTTAGAAGTGAGTGTTTCGTGTGTATGTGCGTTTGCTTTCATACAAATACAAATACAAAATTTACCTCACTTAATTATCCATTATTTTACACCGTTTTTTAGATTTCTTACCATTTTCTTCGGATCTGAAGAAACCCTGTCTATCTTCAGAAGCCAGCAAAACAACAAAGATCTTTAAGGAACCTGTCCGCTTCTGTTTTTTTTATTGCATTTGTCTTCTATTAAAAAAAAAATCAACCATCTATTCTTCTCCACCCAATTATTATTTCTTCAACTTAAAATACTCTAGTTTTATTCCCTTTGCCCCACTCCTCCGACTGCTCCCATATCCCTAGTACCAAACATTATGTAACTTAAAAGAATTGTCTTTTAAGGGCGGTTCATAGTAATTGTTTAACTAGTCATTACCTAGTCTGAAATCTCGCAATGACGCGAGGTTTGAGAATATCTGGTAATACACAATCTTATTCTTATATAATAGAGATGTTGTTTCTAGTAGACCCACGTACAAATGAGATAATATAAGAAGGATGCAAGTTGTAGAGAAAAGGTAAAACTACTGGAAAGTTTTCTATGTAACTAAAATTGCAATATATACATAAATAAATAAAATAGAATTAATAACAATAATAAATATCAACAATACTAAATAGAATTAATAATAAAAATAAAGCTAATAATAGTAAAACTAACAATATTAATAATAATAACAATACCATTATGAGTTTTTGTTTGTTTTCATTTACTTTTGTGGTTTTTCTTATTTTAGTTTTCAAGTAAAAGAATTGTTCGTTTAAGTTTTTAATTTTTTAAAAACCACAAAAAATGGATTTTATTTTTTATTTCTTTTTTTTAATAATCTGATTTACTATTAACTAACTTGAATATATATATTAAATATTAATAAGAATTATGAATATTTAATTTAATATTATATTTAATTAATTAAATTAATGAATAGTTTAAATTTTTAATAATTTGGAAGTGAAATAAAATTAGTTCAAAACTACTAATAAATGTAATTAAATTTAAAATAACTTCAAAATATCAATTTTAAAATTTTTGATTTAATAACTAAAATATATTAAAATAAATATTTAATTTTAAAATTATTTATTTAATAAAATAAAAGAATTTTTATTAATAAACACTATTTAAGAAATTAATGATCTTAAACTTGAGTATTATAGTGATGTTAAAATATTTACAAATATTATTTAAATAATATATTTTGCTTTAATTTAATTTAATAATTTCTTAAATAATTTACATAAAATACATAATTGATATATAAACAGTTTATCTTGGAAACATTTTCAGAGTAGCTATCCATGTTTTCTTGTTATAAAATAATAAGGGGGCGGTTGGTTAGCATAGAGGAATAGTGTTAGGAATGGAAATGAATATAATGAAGAATGAGAATTAATATTATCATTATAATTATGATGGTTGGTTAAGAGAAATGAATGATTACCATTACCATTGATAGTAGTTGGTTTGTAAAAAATATTGCAATTAATTAATTATATTGTAATTAATTAATTGATAATAATATTTTAATTAATTAATATTTTAATTAATGAATAGTTATATTTTAATTATTAATAATATTTTAATTAAATATAATGTAATTAATTAAATAATAATATTTTAATTAATTATATTGTAATTAACTAATTAATTACAATATTTTATTATGTTTTAATTAATTAATTAATTATAGTGTAATAGTAATATTTTAATTAATGAATAGTTATATTTTAATTAAGAATAATATTTTAATTAAATATAATGTAAATAAATAAAAAATAATATTTTAATTAACTATATTGTAATTGATTAATTAATCGCAATATTTTAATTAATAAATAATTATATTTTAATTAATTAATTAAAATATTTTAATTAATTCTAGTGTAATTAATTAATTACTTACTCTCATTTTTTCCATTCCTCTCTCTCATTCCTCTAGATTATGAGGGGAATGAGAGATTGTAAAAAATCAAGGAATGAAACTCTTAAATCTTTAATGATAGGTTCATACCAAACATCAATTTTCATTTCATACTCATAACCCCTTTACCTATACCCTCCAAACAATCACCTCCTAAAAGAAATTTATATTAATGGAATGTAATTTATTAAAAAGGACAAAATAATTATAAAAGATTAAAAGTTAAAAGGTATCGTATCAATCCGTGGGATTATTAATTGCACACACCTGTATTAAGAGCCAGGAAGTAGTCAATTCGAAAAGGTTTGGAGCTTCGAAGATAATTACATAGAGCGAAGTCAACTAGATTGTTAATTTTAGCCCAATAAGTTTGACCCAACTTTATTCAACCAAATTTTGGCTCGAATTGATCGAGATAAGTTATAAATCAAATTTGTTCGAACCTATCGGGTCATGGTTGAAGTCAGGCTGACTACGAGTCGAGTTGAGACTGAATCAACAAAAAATAATTAATATTTCTTTCAATAATCTATTTGCTTATATTTCACATCTTCATTGTATTATTATTTTTAAACAATTTACAATTTCACTTGAGTAAAATAATTATCATATTTTGCAAATTAATCAAAATGAACAAATATCAATTTATTTTCAGGAATTAAACTAAATTTTCATTTTTTTGGTGTAAAAATAAAGAAATTTATTTTCTCAAATCACAAACCAACAATTTTAAATTAAAAAAACCTTAGAGGTCGTTTGGTTCTATTTTTATTTTTCTATTGTAGTTTTCTGTTGTAGTTTTCAATTTTTTGTTTTTGTTTTTCTTTAAAATAAAAACAAAAATCTGTTTGGTTATTAATGTTAATGTAGTTGTATATTTTTATCACCGGTAATAATTACATTTTAAATAAAACTTAAAGATAAATTATTTTTAATTAAATAGATTTATTTAACCTCTTATATAATATTTATTAATAAATTATTAATAAAATTATGTTATTTTAATAAAATAAATAATTTAGAAATTAAAATTTTATTTATAAATTAATATTTATTTGAAATATATTTTAATTAATAAATCAAACTTTATTTGAATATTTATATATTTTAAATTTAATTATATTCATTAATAATTATTAAAATTTAATTATATTCATAATTTTTATTGATAATTATTTTAATTTATTAAATATATAATCTTGAATTAAATTATTCATAATTTTTATTAATAATTAAATACTATATATTTAAATGATAGCAAGTCAGATTATGAAAAAAATAGAAATTAGAAACAAAAACTACTTTTTATGGTTTTCATAATTTTTGAAAACTGGAAGAAGCTAAAATCAAAAACAGAAAGTAAAAACTCAAATAAAAAGATTTTTTTACTAAATTTGAAAATAAATATAAATATAAATATAAAAATCCCCTTAACATTTAAAATTTAACCATTTTATTTCTATTCTACGTGTCTTTTCCTATTAACTTCTTGTTGTTTTTTCCCGCTTAAATTCCAAAATTTGTCCTATTTTGGAAATATCAAGATCACAATTTCGCAATCAACAGGAGGCAGTGACAGTCGGAGTCGTGTCTCCTAACTATTAGTTTGGAAGTGTGTGGTTGTTCAAAGAATCAAAACAAGCAGTGGACCACAACTTGTTTGGGTTTTAAAGAGCAATTACGAGAACTTGAGGCCATGAAGATGAAAGGTGTTAATAATTTCTTACAACACACACGCACACACACGGACATATACATATATATCAAAAAATAAACTATATCTTTTTTGTTTGTACTTTTGATGGAGGTTATTAATGGTTAATGGTAAAACTAGTGTAAAAAACTTAATTAATCGTGAAATTCTTAAATTGTTTAACTTTTCGTTGATTTACTTTGATAATTATAGTTGTTAAAAACTTATCAATTTATTAATTAATGTTAAATTTTACGCAAACAATCACATCATCAAAGCAGCGAAAATAAAAAAAGAATGACACAAAGATTTAACAAGGTTTGACCAATAAATCTTACATCCTTAGGTAAGAGCAGAGAGAATATTTTTACTATAAAAAAAAATGATACCAATTGATTTCTTTTACAACCAGGCCTTTAATTCCCTTACAAAAAACATATTTATAACGCTGGGGGCGAAGCCCTCCACATCCCCCTTGAAATCAGTATTGGTCTCCAGGTAAGCCTTTCACTTCCAACACAGATTTCCATTTTTTTTCAATTTAGGTCGCACCGCGAGCTTATAGGATCAAGTCACCATTCGGTTCCACCATAATTTTAAGACAAAATAATAACAATTAATCAGTCAATTTTTTTGTAAATTAATAAGTTTTATAAACTATAATTAATTAATTAATTTTATTTAACAAGTTTTTAAACTAAACTTCAAAATTTTCAAATGATAAAAACATTTTCTTTCAATCGTATTTTAAATTCTTTAATTTTAATTAATTTTTAGCTTATTTTATGATTATCTAACATCGGTTTAACCTTTTAAACTTTAGATCTCTTATTTCATCCATTTAACTTCCAATTTAATTTTTAGACATTGAAAATTTGTATTGATTTTAGTATTAACATTACACGGAACTAACATTTTTTAATATCAAATAATGTGAAGTAAATTTAATTTATTAAATTTTAATTCAATAAATTTATTTATTAAGATTAGCGTAAAAATCTTAT
>JAOSBK010000005.1:44685076-44700016 GCA_027568895.1 Erythroxylum shatona | reverse complement strand
AATAAGGGTATATCAAACATTTCACTAGCTTTCTTAATAAGTGTGCATTTCTCTAAAACGACACTTATTTTAGATAGGAAGGAGTAATAAATAATTAATTTTATCAAATATCTTTAAATAAATAGTTAGTTGATATAAGCTACTAACAGTTAATTATTGCTAGAATTATCTATCAATTAATGCAATACGTTGATTATGAAATAAGGTCATAATCACCTATTCCTTAGCATTTTCAAAAAATTTAATACACTATTAAAGGAAATTAAACGTACCAAAATTTTAAGCTTCGAGGATGAAGGGAACAGAAAAAAAAAGGAGATGATAAGTGTGAGGGTGATGACTTTTTGATGTGGGTCATGTTACATAAAACATAGGGCCAAACTGAGAACTATGTTTGGAAGGGGACAACGAAAAGGACTGACGAACCAAAAACCAGAACATTAGCTGCAACTGTAAATGGACCCTACGTGCTTTTGTTATGGTTACGGAGGGATGAGCATGAGATCCAAACAGAAACCGTAGTAGCTGTTGCTGAGACTTGAGAACAAAACCAGAACGTGACTCTGACCCCACCCCAATTTCACCTTGGACTCTTGGAGCATCATCATTGCAACGCTGAACTCAAAAAACTCATCACACATCACCCCTTCAACTCTCCTCTGCCCCACCCCCAACATTCATAAGTGGTCTACCTCTGTCCCACCCTCCATTCCTGAGTAATTATTACATGGTCCAACGCATTTAATCTCAAACTGTACCAAAATCTTAGAAAATATAAATGGAATCAGACAACTATCATATAAATAATTTTCTACTTGTCATATATACTTTTTTTTTCAATTGTCATAATCCACAAGTAATAACTATCCGTACATATAAATATCAAAAAGTATTACGTGGCGCAGCTAAAACAAATGTTATGTTACAATTCATTAAGTTTTTTAATAAAAATATAAGTAATAATTAAAAAACTCGTTAAACAGTCAATTTTTGAATTCGATTTTTAAATTTTTGATATAATTTTTATTGTTAAAAATTGATTAATTTATTAATTAATCTGTTAATTTTTATAAATTAATAAAATTTTATAAATTAAAATTAATTAATTAATTTTTATTTAATAATATTTTATTTTAATTAAACAATAAAAAAATTAAATAGTCTAACTTTTAAACTCGATTTTTAAATTTCAGATATAACTTTTATTGTTAAAAATTGATTCATTTATTAGTTAATCGATTAATTTTTATAAATTAATAAAATTTTATAAATTAAAATTAATTAATTAATTTTTATTTAATAATCTTTTATTTTAATTAAACTTTAAATTCTTCAGTAATAAAGACAATATTTTTAAAATTTTATTTAATACTTAGCTTATTTTATGACGATTTAATACCGATAACATCTTTTAAATCTTAGACATCTTACCTTTACGGTTTAATTTTCTGTCTGATTTTTAAAACGTTAGACATAAGTGATACAGAAACATAGTTTAGAGATTAAATGATAGTAGTTTTGTAATTTAGAAATTAAAATAAAAATCCAAAACACAAAAAGTGAATATAATTTGCCTTACAAAAAGTTTCATAGTCAGTGATTAATGGTTTTTCATAGTTATCAATATCATAAATAATAAAAAATATTAATTTTACGAGATAATTTTTATTTGACAATGACAATCACCGGTAATAATTGTATAATTAATGTGTAATTATTTTTATATAATTTAATGGTATAAATAAATTTGAAAATAGCATTACCCTTTTGACTGTTTTTAATGTTAATTAAATACTTTAGCAAGTCTAGAGACTAAATATCTTATAATAAAATTGGGAATCATTAAGAAAAGAAAAGGGAATTAAAAGATTATATAAAACTTTTTTTTTGTTAAACCACAAGGTGTTCTAAGAGGGTCTCAACTATGAGAAGGCACCTTTAAGCCATCCACTATCAAACTAATCTTTGCTCGCACTGGATCTGTCCGTAAAGAGTAAAGTACTGGCCAAACAAATTTTTTCATTCTTAGTACTCGAACTTGAAATCACTTATTAAGAAATAAGAGTGCTGAAATTATATAATACTTTCAACAAAGTTGATGGAACATATTAGTACGATTAAATGTGATGGTTCAGGGGGCGTCCTATTCTGTTCTCAAATCTTGTTTCAATATGGTGTCTAGTTACATCAATCCCTTAATTCTTACAGTACAGTGTCCCGCCCAATTATGGGACATTGAAGGTGATCCTATAGTGAAATAGTTGAGATAGTTGGTACGTGTCCTTTGTGAGCATATGGCAGGCAATGTGGTACTAGAAAACTGTTCGTTTTACATCTGGCAGACATGCGGGATTCCATTTTTTGATCGAATTGCACCGTGTCAAATTTGGATTTCACTGAAGGAGACCTTTTTATGATTTAATATATTATTAATGTGATTATGACTTTTAAAATTATCAATATTTTCTTTATAAAATTATTTTTATGACACCTTTTCATTCTGTCATCATTTTTTATTTAAAATTTTAAGTAATTTTGTTTTCAATATATGATGATATAATACAATATCGATTTGAAGTTTGTAATAAAATTCACGGCAGAAAAATATGTATTACAAAATTCAAATTATAAAAAGATTATTAATAGTTTTTAAAATTTAAGAGATATATTAGTAATATATTAAACTAATGGGTTAATTAAAAAATCTCAACATTTACTTAATTTTACAATTATAGCTTAAATTTTAAAAATGGTGATTAAATATTCAAACATTTAATTTTTTCAATTATAATCTGACGTTAGTATTCTATTAACATTGTTGATGTCACTTGTCACATAAAACAAAAACCTTAAACACTTATACACGTCAAACTTTATTAAATTTAACTAAACTACGTTATTTAAATTTTTGGAATTGAAAATTCTAAATTACCTCGTTATTGCACAAAAAGAAAGAGAGTATAGGGTAGCAAATTGAGACTTGGTTTAGATTGTTAAAAATTGTACCGTTGTAGTATTGCACCAGCATGATAGAATATTATTGTCGTCTCACACTAACGTGATAAAGTTTAATTTAGAAATTTTAATCCCAAAATAACATAACTAAACTTAGTTTCTTAAATTTAATTAAATCTGACGTGTATAAGTGTTTAATATTTCTGTCTTATGTGTCAAATCATCTCAACAATGTTAACGAAAATATTAACGTCAAGTTAAATTTTTTAAAAATTGAAAATTTAAGTATTTAATTGCAATTTTAAAATTCGGGTTAAAATTATAAAATTGAGTAAATTTTAATAATTTTTTAAAATTAACCCTAAACTAATTCACCTTAACTCAATTACGAATTATGTATTACAATTATGATAACAATTTAGATGACGAAATAGTTGAGAAAAGACCGGATGGCACCCATCAGCTATTCACATTCTGCACAGCATAACTGGGTCCATCGTAGAAGTTAATGTTCCCATTTGAATGTTTGCTTTAGTTAGTCTCTCACAATCTTGATTAATTAGACGGCACGGACTTGAAAGTGAGGATGGGTTTGCATCTTCTTGAATGTTAGGTTTCACTGATTTTATCGACGTTTAACACATTATTTTTAATATAGTTAAGAACCTCAACTTTAATTTTATCATATCAAATAATTTAATTCAATTTATAAATTTATTTAAAGAATAATAATGTAAATAAATAGGCTTGGGAAGTACTAAATTGGCATATTAACCCTAATTGTAAGGATCATACGAGTAGGAAGTTGACAGCTACAAGACAAAACAAACATAAGGCAGAAAATGGGGGCATTACCCACAAGGCCCAAAGACATTGACACTTAAAAATCTAACTCTGTTTACATTACATGCTCATGTTTTAGTTTTCTCTTTTAATTTTCTAAAATACAAACCCCTTAGTTTTTTTTGGATTCGAGAAAAACTTTGTAGGTGGGCCAAGCAGGTACACCTCTCTGAAGACTCAACTGGCACACCACTTCACAAGCGGGTTAAGCAGGTGTACCTTATTATTGAGGGCTCAACTGACGCTCTACTTACGATTAAAATCTCGACTGTCCCAAACTTTTACAAAAAAAATTAACATAAAATTTAACCTAAAACCTAACCGAAGTTAACCTCCGTTCTCAACTATCTAGCCACACATATTTCATGTCGCATTCAGGAGGGGTCCAATAACATTTATACTTACGCTTGTCTCTGACCAGCTGGAGGCTCCATCTCTGACACCTTTCAATTCCATATCTCTGTTCCTGAATCCTGAGTCCTGAGTCCTGACACTATTTCAGCTTCTTCTCCTCGCTTCTCACTCAACCAGCTATATTTTTATCTCTTAAAAAGAATACCAATACCGTCCATTTTACATGCGTCAAATACGTCATGTGTAGTCACTCTCAACTATACGGCTTTGGTCTCCAAGGTTTTGATGAGATAGCTGAAAAATGGGTGGAGACAACTCATTCTGTGCAGAGTTACGTGGCCTTAGCGTGAGATTTACATTTTTCCCAGTATTGTGCGTGAAAATATGTTTGAAAGTCGTCATCAACAAATAATTTATGATATATAAAAATAATATCAAAATAACGTAATTAAATCCATACAATATAACCATATATTATAGTTTTCAACCTACAAAATATAATTGAGAAGAGATATGGTATAAAGAGATATTACGACCTATTTAATTTTTGATATATACAGTGATGATCATAATTAATATTATTTTAAATTATTTATATTAATTAATTCATAATTATGATACATAAAAGTAATTTAATCATGTAAATTATAAGGACTGCAGAAACTATTAGAATAATAAATTAAAAATAAACAAAACACATGGGCATTACTGCGAGCCCTTAATAGAAGGTGTTCTTTACCATAGGCAGTTTTTGGAGACTTTACGGGGGGGGGGGCTGATTATCCTTCTCATCTCTATGAAGGCTTTAGAGCTTGTATTGATGACTGTAATTTGAAGGATATTTCTCTCTTAGGCTTTGGTTATACTTAGGAAAGGGGTCGAGGTACTGAGAATTTTATCATGAAGCGTCTGGATCGCCTTTTTGCAAATGAGGCATGGACTAATATTTTCCCCTATCATAAGCTCTACAATCTGGTTAGTGCTTACTCTCATCACTCTTCTATTAAATTTGTTGCTTTACATGATTGGCCTTGTAAAATAGATGACATGTTTAAATTTGAGAATAATTGGTCCATGGAAAATAATTTTTTTAAGGTGTTTGAATTATCCTGGCATGCTGGAGGGGGGTTAAATATTATGGAAAGATTGAAAGGTTGTTGTCATAGGCTTGAAACTTGGAATAGGGGATTAGATAATAATTTTCAGGAAAAAATAAAAAAATTAAAGTTGATTTGTTGAAGGCAAGGAGTGAAGGTATAGATGATGATCGGGTTTCTATGTTGAAAAGGGACCTGACTAACACTCTTGTTCAGGAGTCGGTTTACTGGAAGCAACGGGCCAAATTATTTTGGCTCAATTTTGGTGATGCTAATACCCATTATTTTCATAAGCAAGTTATGGATAGGAAATGCAGAAATCATATTCCTGTGCTTTTGGATAATTCGGGTACTCCTCAAACAAGTCATGAAGTTATGAGTTCGATAGTGCAGGACTATTTCCAAAATCTTTACTCAACTTCTAGAGGTTTTGGTTTTGAGAATTTTGACATGATTCAACAACTGGTAAGTGAAGAAGACAATGCTAGTTTAACAATTCCTTTTCAAGGGGAAGAGTTTAAGAAAGTTGTCTTTCAAATGCATCCTGAAAAAGCTCCAGGACCAGATGGCCTTAACCCGAGTTTTTTTTCCAGAAATGTTGACATATTATTGGAGATGAAGTTTTTAATCAATGCACCAATTGGTTTAATCGAGGGGAGTTTCCTTCTAATCTTAATGATTCAATTCTTGTTTTAATTCCTAAAAAAGCTAAACCCGATTCGATGAAAGATTTACGCCCTATTGCATTATGTAATGTGTTGTATAAGATAATCCCAAAAGTTTTGGCTAACCGTTTGAAATTAATTTTACCTAAATTAATTTCACTGATGCAATCTGCTTTTGTTCCTGGTAGACTTATTTCGGATAATATTCTTGTGGCATTTGAGATTATCCACTACATGAAAGGCGAGGGTAGGGGTAAATTTGGTGATGTTGCTCTTAAAGTTGATATAAGCAAAGCTTATGATCGGGTAGACTGGAATTACTCACAATTCATTTTGATTAAATTGGGTTTTCATGCAAAATGGGTGCACTGGATTATGCTTTGTGTTAAGATTGTTGCTTATTCGGTTTGTTTCAATGGTCATTTGTTGAATACTATTCTGCCGCATAGAGGTTAAGACAGGGAGACTCCTTATCTCCTTATCTTTTTATTTTATGTGCTGAGGGTCTTTCGGCGCTCTTCAAACAAGCAGAAGCTAGGGGATCTCTTCATGGCTGCATCATTATAAATGGATGCCCAAGTGTGTCGCACTTATTGTTTGTTGATGACAGTTTTTTCTTTTTTAGAGCATGTGCAGGGGAGAGTGAAGTGGTGAAAAATATTTTGACTATCTATGAGAATGCTTCTTGTCAAGCCATTAATTTTCAAAAATCGGGGATTTTTTTCAGCTAAATGCGAAACCTAATATTTAAACTGTTATTAAGAGGGAGCTTGGAGTGGAAACTCCTATTGATTATGGAAAATTTTTGGGCTTGCCCTCTTTAATTGGGAGAAATAAAAAGCACGTCTTCTCATTTATTAAAGACCGCATTCACATACGGTTTCTTAGTTGAAAGAATAAATTTCTTTCAAGAGCGGGCAAAGAAGTTATTATTAAAACCGTTTTTCAAGCTATTCCTTTATACTGCATGAGTGTGTTCATGATTCCATAGTCTCTTTGTGATGAATTACAGCAGATGATGAATTCTTTCTGGTGGGGATTAAAGGATGGTAGCAGGTCTATTCATTGGGCTAATTGGAATAGGTTGTGTGTCCCAAAGAAATTTGGAGGTTTAGGCTTTCGAAATCTTCACTGCTTCAATTTAGCACTTCTTTATAAACAAGACTGGCGTTTTATTAATTACCCAGACTCTCTTCCAAGTCGTATTTTCAAATCCAAATATTTTCCTAATGAGGATTTTTTAAAAGCTTATGAAGGGTCTCACCCAAGCTTTGTATGGAAGAGTATTTGTCATGCAAAAAAGTTGCTTACTGAAGGCATTCAGTGGAGAATGGGAAATGGTGAAAGGATGCAAATTTTTGAAGACCCATGACTGAATGATAATGACAATTTTTTTATCAATTCGGCCCCTCTTGATGATATGGAAAATATGCGGGTTAGTGAGCTTCTTTTGGATAATGGACAGACTTGGGATATGAATTTAATTAATGGAATTTTTGCTCCGTTGGATGCTGCTCGGATATTGAGTATCCCAGTGAGTAGTAGAAGACCTTCCGATAAGCTTATTTGGCATTTAACAAAAACTCAAGATTACTCAGTGAAAACGAGGTATAAAATTGCCATTGAAAAATTCTCAAATATTCGTGATTTTTTTGTTGAAGGGTATTGGAACCATCTTTGGAATAGTTCACTCCCTCCTAAAATTAAAGATTTTTTCTGGCAAGTTTTGAGGAATTTTTTGCCATGTAAAACACAGCTTGTTTCAAGGGGGTTCCAATTGATACACAATGCCTGAGATGTGGACTTGGGGAAGATGAAAACCATATGTTATTAAATTGTGCTTTTGCTACAAACACTTGGCATATTAAAGGCGTGAACTTTGCTAATACTAATGCAGTGGATAACATTTGGGGCATTCTTAAGGATACAAATAAGCTAAATATGCAGAAAATAGGGGCAATCTTATGGAGCTTATGGTATCATAGAAATGTTTTTATTTGGCAACAAAAATATGTTTCTTGCACTAACGTGATTTCTTTGGCAGATAACTATATTACCTCTTGGAACCAAGCTCATGTTGCCTTGGGGAAAGTTTCATCTAGAGCTTCTGCTGTCCTACCTTCACGACAATGGAAGAAACCTGCCCCTTCTTGGTTGAAATGTAATGTTGACGTTGCAATTTTCTCGGAAGTATCAAGCACAGGTTTAGCTGCTATTCTACGGGATGAAAATGGTAACTTTGTTAAAGCTTTTTCTAATTTGATTACTATGGTGGTCCGTCTTATTGTTGCTGAAGCTTTGGCCTTAAAGGAAGCTTTATCTTGGCTTAAAGAAAAGGGTTTGAATAACATTGAGGTTGAAATGGATTGTTATGAACTTTTTTGTATTATTTTGGGATTTTCGTTTTCAGACACTAAATTGGGGCTTATTGTGTCAGACTGTATTGATCTTAAAAATCATTTTATATCTTTGTCCTTTAAATGGACATATAGGGATGCTAATAAAGCAGCTCATAGCATTGCTAGGGCGACTCTATTACAAGCTCACTATGTTTCTTGGTCTAGTCCTCCTTTTTGGCTAGACGAAGTTTTATCTGTTGATTATTGTATTTCTACTAGCTTTAAGAATGAAGGATGTTAGTTTGGGTGTATGGGGGAGCCTATTGGCTCAGGGTTAGATTCATCCTATTTCTTTTTCTATGTTTTATGCTAGTTTTTAAATAATAATTTTACTATTTTCCAAACAAAAAAATAACTTGAAGTTTAAGAAATGATATTAAAATGTTTCAATTATTTATTTTTTAGTTAAAATAGTCCAATATTAAATTCTTTGTTAATATATGATGAGAATCTCAGGTCACCCAAGAACAACTCCACCCGAGTAGGAAAGAAAGTGAAGTGGGCTAGGGCATAAATGGGGGCATAATAACCGGGTAAGAGACAAGAAGAAGGGAGTGGGTTGACCCAAAAGCAATTATAAACTCACCCACACATAGACTATTCGGACCATCCATGCAAGTTATTTATTTTTCTCATCTCTTTTGTCTTCATGTACATAGCTCTGGAATCTTCCAGCCATTCGCTGGCATTTCTGTTACACACACACTCGCACACCAAGTAGCAAATTAGTTGTCCCTGTACAGAGTAAATATTCTCCTCCTGTACAGACCAAAGCATGATGAAATACGTTTTTCCTCATCAAAGAAAACATTTCTTTCAATATAAATGACGTGACTTTCGCATATTGTATTTATGCTACATACTAATATTTAAAATAAATTAATAACATAACAAATTCTAAAATAATTATACATTCCTTCACATATTTTACTTCATAATTATTAAATAATTTCTTCAAAATTTTAATTTATTAAATAATAAAATTTATACATGGCACAGATACAATATGCTACAAAAATATTATTATGAAATGACTTGCCATATTATCTATATTAATGAAAAATTTAACGTCATATTATTTTTACTAAAAATTAAAAGTTATAACATTTTAATGCTATGTTTTAAAGTTTAGACTAATATTTCAAAATTGAGTAAAGTTTGAGATTTTTTTATAATTATCCTAAATAGTAAGTAATGTAGTTGAGTCCGTATAACATAAGTAGATATTATACAAATATAATTTGGGCGAAAACAATATAGTATAAAAAGATATTGCATCTCATTTAACTTTTGATATGCAGATATAAGTATATAAGTTGTATTGGATTAGGTAAGTTTCTGACCATTCTGTTGATTTATGTCTTACAGCTAATCGTTTTGGTTGTAGTTTAGTGACAAATTATTTAAAGACATTGTTTATCTTGTACATGTTTAGATGTACATGATAAAGTCTATGGGATAATTGTACGTTGCAAATGAAATTATAATGAGATTTATTTTACATTTATGTACTATTCCTAAAATGTTCCTAGTCATCATCATCATCATCGTCATCATCACACCCAGTCCGAAGTCCCACAAAAATGTTTCTAGTCATTGTTCTATTAAGATTGGACATTAATAAAATGTATAAAGGCTAGCACATGTTTTGTTTTTCCTTATGAAGGAAGTATTCAATCTCACAGACTAAAGTATAGAGATACTTAAATAAACGTGCAGGTGCTTGCTAGAGAATAAGTTCACTGAACAGACTCGATATGAAAATCCATTTAGAACATTACTTATATGTCTATGAAATTCTCATTGTGATAATTCTATAAGTGATCCTTTGACTTGAGATCATCAGAGTTATCTTGTATGAGGATTGCTATGTTTTGATACTACATAATATTTATTTAATAGTTTAATCGGTAGTCATTGGATGTAACACGAACTATATGGAAATAGTTGAATGATCAAGATAAGATTCATCACCCTAAAGTAATTAGGGAGAATGTTCCGTTAAGGTGAAATGATGCTTTGTAAATAGTTTTGCAAATGTCATTAATTGAATCGATAGCTAATGACGAAGAATTAATATGATTAGACTTGAAAAATAGAGTAGACATTAATTCCATGCTCTATGTTTAATCGAAACATTGTATGATGAAATGATTGAATTATATGGAAAAATTATGCATGAAAAAGTTAGTCAAAACCACTATGACATTCCTAAATATTCGAATGGTTATGATGCATTGCTAGACGCTAATCTTGATCTATGATTATAAATTATTTAATTGAAGAATTAAAGATAAATTAAAAGAAGTTTTAGTTTATCTAATTTTAATTATGAATTAAAATTAGATTTTATAATAATTGCCAACATATTTGGGAACCTAATGAGTCTCACATATAGAACAGGTTGAAGAGAGCAAAGTTAATTTAATCAGGTTGGACTTGATTGTAAAGTTTGAGAAATTTTATAATTAAATATGAGATATTTAATAAATAAGGATCAATGTGAGATATTGAATCTTATATGGGCATAATTGATATTTAATTAAAATTATTTGTAATTATAATTAAAGTTTAATTGAAATTAGAATTTAATTTAAATTAAATTACTAAAACGCCAAAGTTTATTATAAATAAGCTTAAGCTCTATAGAGCTAGCACTTCATGCTTAACTCTCTCTGTAAGAGTTACGGAGTTGTCTCAACCTGGTCTGTGGACACCGTTAGAAGTCGGACGCTTGTGCGGCTATGGTGATTGAGACGGATCAGTTTCGGGAATAGTTCGAGGGATACAATAAGATACAGATCAAGCTTCGAAAAAAGGTACGCTTAGGTTATTGCTTTATTATAATTTGTATTAATCATTTTATAGAATTAAATAGATCTTGGTTTTTGGGAAATCAAAATTTACGAAAAAGCTTTCGTGATTATTTCGCTGCTGTCGGGATCAGATCTTAACCCGGTTTCCCAACACATTCAATGTCATACACTATATTGACAATATCATGAGTGTATTTTTACGTATCTCAGAATGAAATATTTCAAAAATGTTAATTATTTAAGAAAGATACTTCCATTATTTATTAATTTTAATTTAGACAACTCTAAGTCACAAAGACTGATCAATCTTTATGCCAAAGACTTTCCAATACTAGTTTATACATATTCAAACTTGCATATTCAAAACAAGGAGCACAAGAAGATACAAAATCTTATCATGGGTATAGTGTAGCGCTAATTAACAAGAATTAGACTTGAGTCAATCGTTGCCAAAATAACTAGCACCGGTCATTTTGATAGTTGACCCTTACGAGTTATAAAATCTTTAATATTTTTATGTTTAGTCAATATGAGATACTCTAATACTCCCTCTCAAGTACAACTACGACTGGATATTTAGTTGTCACTTAAAATAAACGTAGTGATAACCGGACCGAGCTACTGGGACTAAACATCCAAACGGACTACTAAAAAATTAATAATCCGGATTAAACATGCTTTGATATCATATTAGATTTTTTAATGTGGATAGATTGTAGAGCCCATTAATAAGAATTGAACTTGGATTAACCATTGCTAAAATGACTAAAACTAATAAGTTGAATAGTTGGCTCTTTCTACATTCAAACTCTTTAATATTTTCATATTTAGTTAATACGAGATGTTCTAACACTTGCCAATATCAGTTTTCAATACAAAAATTTGTGTTGCGACGTATATACAGGAGCGAATCAGTCAAATCGATTGGAGAAAAAGAAATTTGATAAGGAGATTACGTTAGATACATAGGAAAAAGCAGCACCATAAACTTTGCAACCTAAAAAATTGAAAGTTTGAATGGTGGTATGGAACAATTAATTTTAAATAAAATGGTTGGTTAGAAGTCCAATGAATAGAATTTATTAATTAGTTTTAAGTAAAATGGGTTGGTTAGAAGTCCACCTGTGAATTTTCAGTAAAAGAGATGACCCATTTGTACCCATTTGGAGAAGAAAGTTGGAGCTCAACTGTCCATTTCGACTTCCTTTTATACCAATGTACATATATGTGTATACCCTTTATGACATATACGGTGTTATGCTCCTTCACCATTTCATGTCAATCAACCAAGGATCTTCTGTGTGTAGTGGAAGAAAGGCAATATATTGATTAGGACCGGTACACTAAAACGGTGGCAAGTATAGTAGACGGATTTCTTGATCAGATTCTGCAACAGATAAATGTGAAGCTATTGCTGCTACCGTTCCTGACTATATGTCAGGCCACTGACGATGGGACCTGTCAAGCCCATTTGATGCCTGTCTGAACTCTTCTTTTCAGTTCAATCTTATATCCTTGATGACCGTCTCATGCATTATAATTCCTGCTCTGACATGCTTGTTATGATCAACAGGTCAGAAGGTGTTTCGTATGTGATCGGTGGATCGAACTAGGTGCAGTCCCCAAACAAGAGCTAACAAAAAGTGTTCAAATGTATCCATTTGAGCTCCACTCTTTAGTAGAACAAAACTTGCTGCTCCGCCAACCAGAACAAAACTTGCAGAATCATCGATTTGTCGGAAGCTATCACTTGAGGCCACTACCCCGTGCAGCCCAAATGCAGAGGCTGCCACTTCGAGTCCAAGTCCGCTTCTTTGAGCGGCTTCCAATACGTACATCAGTTGTTTGGGCGGCTCTTTGCTTAAGAAAATCCTGACAACTCCCACAATCCTAGCAGAAACCTCGGACTCCCCGAAACTGACGCGTCGCTAGTGGGTATAGATGACATGTCTCCGAGCTTGAAAAATAGTCTAAATGATGAAATCAATTTTGAATTGATTAGATTTTATGTAGTTTGGTTCGAATGGAATTGGTTTGGTTTCAAGTATATTCACTTCTAAAAGAAAACCACGTCTTTGCAATGCCAAAGAATCATGTGAACCAAAGAATCATGGTGATTTGGGTAACACCATCCATTGTTGAATACATAAGAAATCAAATTCATGTGTTGGAATTTTCTACACTTATTAAATTGTAGGAATTCAATGAAAATAACTAAACATGGTTTACCATAATTTTGTTTCCTTCTAATTTAGCATTTTAATTTGCATTTGTTCATTTTCAATTTTATGTAATTAACTATAAAAATGAAATAAAATTTAACTTAAAGAGGCTTCTTATCAGATTGAACAAAATTGTATTTTTCTTTTATTTAAACTGAGTTAGTGTTTGGAAATTAAAGACCAAACACTTACAAACCGAATTCTTTCTAACATTTGGCGAAACGACGTTCTATGCCTATGATCCGACGAGCAGCTGGAGGTTGCTGACTGCACTTGTTGTTACAACAGTCCTGGCATAAATTGGGCAAATCAGTGCAGTGTTGCATGCATTCAACTATGCAGTCTTGTTTGTCTTGCACTTCTTCGCTTGCATGGCATGAGGCAACCAATACTACCATTGTAACAACTAACAAACACCACCCATTTCGTCGAAAACCTGGCCTCCATTGTCGATAAGTTGCTTTGTGGATTTGCAGTTAACGACTATTGGTGAAATGAGACTCACTGGCACCCTTTTTATAGGGTGTCATGTTTATATGTATTGATTATTACGAGCTTTTCTTAAATTGAATTTATTCATTTTCTATGCAAGGCGAAAAATCTTTGATCCTTACTTTCCATCATTTCTTTTTCTGGCAGATATGTATCCCCATATTTGGTAAGGTCAATGTTTAATTGTTTATCTAACATTCTCCTATTTATACTTCTAAGCACATATTTTTTGTGCTGACCTACTTGTTTGAGTCAATTTATCATAAAAGATTTCAATCCAACTTAAATTTAATTGACCACGAAATTACACCCAATATATATATATATATGTACATACATATATATATATATATGTATATATGTACATATATATATATATATGTATATATGTATATATATATTGGGTGTATATAATTTCAACTATTTAAATTTTATCGTCCAATTAAGATTAAAATAATATAAGAGTGAAATAGTTTAGATATCTAAAAATTAAAAGGTAATTAATCAGACTAATAGATACAATTTGTAGCACAACCTTTGTTGCAACTATTTCTTAGAACTTACGCTGCGTTTAGTTACTGTCTCCAATATGCAAAGATGAAACGAGACTAAAATTTGGAGAGGCAGTGAAGTGTTTGGTTGTGATGGACAGAACAGAAAAAACTATCTCCGTCTCGAGGACAAAAATATGTTTGGTTGCAGTGGACAGAACATAAAAACATTATCAATGACGAAAATGCCCCTGCAGTAAAATATGATTGGAAAGATGTAATTTATTGATTATTTGGAAACGAATGATTTGTATTAGTAAAAAAGTTAACAAATAATAATAATAATAACAATAAGAAATTAACTTCGTATAACAACAACAACAACAACAACAACAACAACAACAACAACAACAACAACAATAATAATAATAATAATAATAATAGAAGAAGAAGAGGAAGAAAATTAATAATAATAAGGAAGTTAATAATCACAATAATAATAAGAAAATTAATTATGAATAATAATGATTATAAATATAATAATAAGAAAATTAATTTTGTATAATAATAATAATAATAATAATAATAATAATAATAATAATAATA
>JAOSBK010000005.1:44650611-44667627 GCA_027568895.1 Erythroxylum shatona | reverse complement strand
GAAGGAGAAGGGCTGCGTCTGCGGGAAGAGGAGGAAGAATCGCAGACGCAGCCCTAAATAATAACCAAAACGACGTCGTTTTCAGTAAGTGAAGGGCGCGGTTTTCACCGACGCCATCACCGACGGAAATTGAGTGTCGGAAAATATTTCAACATATTTAGCGACCGAATCGTTCTCGGTCGAAAAAAGTTTAACGCCCACCCAATTTCTCCGTCGGTTACGTTGTTTCGGTCGGTATTTTCAACGGTTTATATACCGTCGGTATTTTTCCGTCGGTATTTCTCATTTTCCTTGTAGTGGTCCTGGTATACTAAAAAAAATGTTCTCTCTTCAGGAACAAAACGATGTCGTTTTGTTACAATTAAAAACGTTCAAGTTTTTTAGTAGAGAAAATGACGCTTTTACCAACGAATTTATTGACGGAAATTTCCGTCGTTAAATTACAATTTTATTATTCCCGCCTTTTCATTTTCCGGAAAACTTTTCCAACCGATATAATATATCCGTCAGTAATTATCGATAATTTCTTTACCTGTAGTAGGTGGCCATTCAGTTGTTCCTTGTATTATGCCCCACAGAACGAGAATCGATTTGCTTTGATTGATTTTTTTTTTTCATATTTAGATCGCCAACGATCCCTGAAGTTCAGTTACACGTGAAGTTTCAAAGAATGTATAGTAACAACTCGATGTTTGGTAATTTTCATGTCTATATGAACGCCACGAAACTTCCCTTCTTTACGACATGAGTTGATTGATTATGTCCCTTGTTTGTCCTTCTGCCATGCTAACATTGAAATTCAATAATTTTCAGTTCTGAGGAGTAGACTCCAAGGTACAGCGTGGGCAAATAAATTTCTCCTTTTGTGAATGCATACGGTCCCAAAGCATATGGAATCTGTAAAGTGAAATGAGTGCCATTGGAAGAATGATCAAGAACGGTTTGACTGAGTTTTAAAGATGGAAGTCGAGTCATCTGTATCAGCTTCATATTGGTACCAACCCTCCACATTTGGACTTACAACCACCGACTACTTATGGCGTTGATCTTTAAAGCCCACATGTACAAATCAGTCCCATCAACCACAAACACTTGTTCAAGCAAAAATGGGGTCAAATTCACTTGGTATCATCACCCTTCAATTGTACTTCTTTTGCTCCTAACTTGTGGCCCCTGTGACACATGTAATTGTCCCATTTGGTTGGTGACATTCGGCCCCTTTCCTAAACTAGGGTAAGAAACTCCTTATCTAACTTCAGTATCAATAATTCCAGGGTGTTGATGAGTTAGTAAGGGGTTCTCCTGACTTAAGTGAGGTTACAGGTTTGAACTGTCATCATGTATGTAGCCGTTTAAAACTTAGAATCAGAGCTTTGCCTCCCGCAAGGGGCCTATTCAGCTCGAATGGGGATTAATTTAAGTGTGAAAGACTTAAAAATACCTTCTCATAATTAGAACCTTCCTAAAACACCTCGTGAACAAAAAAAAAAAAAAAAAAGACTAACCTTGCCTTTGCTTCCGTTACTGTCGTTGGTTGAGTTAGGCCTGCCTATCGTCTTTGTCTCGACTCCTACTAGACCTTAACAGCAAAGCAAGTACTTGAAAAGCTTGGACTAATAACATGTTTGTTGGACAAACAAGACGGTCCCCCTTCATGTTCAATCCATGGTTGACACTTGGCTTCTCTTCATTGGTTTCCTTTCCTCGGTTGTATTGGATTTGTGGTTCTGCTTCACGGTTGACTGATTCTATTGTTCTGGCTTCCTCTTGTCATTTTCTCTATGGTTAAAAACGTGAACTATGCTCAATGCATAGCCACATTTAAGGTGACAAAGACCACAACTTAGTTTATCAACTATTTGGGTTATATTCTTAGAACCATCTGCATGCAAAGTGGAGTTTCACCAAGGTTTGTGTGGTAAAAGGAAAAGAATGGCTAGAAGTTCATACTCAGATAATTATAAATTCTTTAATTTGGCATATATACTTGCACCATTTTCCTCTTGGTATTATAATCTTCTGTTTTTTCATTGACACTGTCAAGTACTTGAGAAATCTAGAAAGAAAAAGATAAATATAGTGATGAAGAATCAAAATGATATGCAGAGAAGGAAAAAGGACTGAAGGAATATGAGGAACATCGATTGAAAAGGTATAGTAGGAAGGGAAAAACAGTTAACATTCTAATTAGTCAACATCTAACATGGCAATGTTCATAAGCCTCTGATACTTACAAAGTAATAACAGACAAATCATATTTAGAAAGAAAACTGAGTAATAGGAAGCTTAGCAATTCAGCTTAATTGCATTAATTTACAGAAAGAATTCCCCATTGATAGAAACATGAAGATCATCAAAAATTAGTTCTTTCCACTTCCAACATTTACTTCTTTAGTTCAACCCTTTATCATCGAGAAATATCAAAGTCTTGAGAGTAGCCGAGCTGTTCCATCTCCCAGCTCGATCTTGACGCAACTCCTTCATGAGAAGGTACATACTCCTATGTATGGTGTACAAGCAAGAAAAAACGTAAGACTACCAGCCAACTCTTGAACACGGTGAAAGTAAACATTGACATATCAAAAAAGACATTAAATTTTATTCTAACCTCTAATTTCTTCACCAATTCCTTTGCTGTTGGAGCAGATACAATAATAGTACGTGCACTAGCATTTATGAATCCCTCCTCCACAGCTTTGTCAATGAACGAGAGTAGAGAATTGTAGTATCCATCGACGTTTAACAAGCCAACCTTCAATACAAGACACCATTAATCTCTAGAAAGTAATGCAATTAATGTCATGCAGAGGAAAAAATGATGTTCTTTTCTTTTGAGAAAATAAATATTAATGTAATGATGTTTCACAAAACAGATACCAGTACAAGCACGAGTCTTTACCGGTTTGTCATGTATCCCAAGTTGAGCCCATGTTATGACTTCAAGTAACTCTTCAAGCGTCCCATAGCCACCTGTAAGGGATGAATTTCTTGTACACAATTAATCACTAATTTCTGACCAAAAGGAGGCCATATAACAGAAGATCAAATACAAAAATTAAGAAACTTGAGATTAAAATTAATTGCTTATTTCCAAAACTAAGCCGTAAGCTTGGTCTATTTATCTGTTCCCTTTGTCAATACATAAGATGATCAGAGTTGATAACCAATGGAGATTTTAAGCCTCTGATTATTTCTGAAAAGTTATCTGAACCAATTTCCTAGAGGGTGGTCAAGAATTCTTCCCTTGTCCTTAACAAGATATTTACTGCAACCATTGTAAAACAAAGGCAAAAGCATCCGCCACCCATGCAGGTCATGATTGCTCTTATTTTCTCATGCTACGGAGAGTATGATTCTATTTCTAATTCTATGGGCGTGGCTCGTGGGGATTCTATGGCATGATAAGGAGACCACATGAAGATTAAAGTGACTGTTATATTCACACTGTCTTCTATTTTCCAAATATTTTGAAGTTTGATAAAAGTGGCTTAAAGGAATGAAATCATTGCTTGGTAGGTGCAGTTTCTAGTTGACCAGCACTGTGTGGTAGAAATCTGTCTGTAATGTCCTTTACTATTTGCTGTTAATATGCTAGGAAATAAGTGCAGTAGCATTACAGGCTATAGAACTAACGAGGAAACGATAGGAATTGAGAACATGAATCAGGGAAGCAGGGTGCCTTTGCAGCTCTAGTTTTCAGTGTGAGATGCTGACGGCTCAGGTATAGCGTTTTAAACGTTGCTCAGTAATCATGGTTATAGAGGTTTAGCTGTATAGAGGTTTAGCCATTAAAGTGCTGTCTTTCCAGGATTGGCAGAAACCATTTTTGGTATCAAAAGCAACTGCTGCCTCTTGAAAGTTTCATCTCATACTAGAATGGCATAGCTCCTTTCTTCCTAAATTTGTGAAAAATGGAAAGACGCTTCATTCTTGTGGAAGGAAAGGATTAACAAGAAAAATTTAAAAGTGAAAAGCACAACCAGTCAGTCGTCTAACATTGATTTTTGTACTACTATTTAGTATGGACTAAAGTCTATGGAGCTTTATATTTCCTTAAGGAGCACGACCCAGTAACTTTTCTGATGATTCTTTAAGGTCTATAAAGATGGGTGTTTATTCTTCGGCTTAGCATTTTCTTATCTGTTCAAAAATTTCGGGTTTTTTTTTAATTCTTTAGTTTTTAGGTGGGGAAGAATCCTCAAGAGACTAGACAGCAAGGTTTCGAAGAAAGTAAAGTTCTTAGCAAGTTCTGCTGGATCAAAGCATGGATATGACGAATGTTGCATGTTTAAATTAGTGAAAAAAGGGACTTCCCATTTCCAACTGAAAGTTCAGAGGGCTTATACTAACCTGGCAACGCAATGAATGCATCTGAATGTTTAGCCATCTCCGCTTTTCTTTGATGCATACCGGCAACAGCCTTCACTTCCCCTACTGTTTCACCAGTTAACTGCAATTAAAAGTCACAAAAGAAATCAATCAATAAAAGGGCTCAATGGAGACAGCGATAAAGATAAGAATTTGGAGTTTTCTGCAACCAAGCAATGATGATTGCTGCAGGAACAGTGGAGTGCTTCAGCAACATCTTGGACTAGTTAATGAAAGAACAAAAGAAAAAGTAAAAGATGAAAAGATCCGAAGAAAGTAATACTCAGAATAAACATACAAGCTGACAAGTAAACCAACAGAAAGAGAAAACTCCATATGTGAAAAAATGAGTATACCAAGTCAAAAATAACCGGAGGAAGATCATGAATAAGGCTGCGAAGTACTCAGAAACACAATTTTTTGTTAATGGAAGAAAACAAAAGTTATGGGTTGAGAGAAAACGGAATACGTAATACGCAGAGAAAAGGATAAATAGGAAACAACAAAGGTAGAAAACCAATATCAAGGTTGTTAAATAAGCGACGTGTTCAAAAAGAGTAGGCAAAAACAAAACATGAAAACTATAGATTTGAGAAGCAATAAAGCTAGGAAAGTAGAAGGCCAAAAATCTAGCTTTTATGTATAAAAAGTAATAAAAAGTTTCTGGCTTTTTAAGAAACATAACAAGAAAAGGTAGAAGACTTTTTCTAGCTCTAGCAGACATACCTCTCGAGGCATGAGCGTCTTGGGAATAACCCTGCAGGTAGACAATAACATGACAAAAATTAGTTGAAGAGAAAGAAAAACAGTAACCATAACATAGCTAACCTCATTGTTTTTGTTTATTGATCTATTTTATCCATTACAAACTATGTTACAAGACAAACTTGAATATAAAGTCTAATTACCCGATAACATGACGACCACCATCATGAACGGCTTGGGAGACCAAACCCATCAAACCTATGCTGCCCCCTCCATAGACCAAATCAATGTTCCTAGAGACCTGCAAACAAGGTGATGATTATACTCTGTTCATGGAAACAAAAATGAAACAATTTTTGGGTACAAGATCATTGTTTTTAACGTGAGAATATACTCGGATATGCATTCTTTATCCCCTTTGAAAAGGGCTTTGTTGCTTTAGCCTGCATTCAACTTGCTTGTATGACAAGGACACTGCTACTAAATACATTAATGGGTTTTACTTTCTTCTGAGAGGGAGAAAAAAGGATAGAGGATTACACAAAAAAAGTCCAGAACGAGAAAACCCAGGTTGAAAATTTGTCTCAGTGCCAAGGAACAGTTACAGATACGTAATGTCAGTAAATAGGACAAGTTACAAGCAAGTTGTAAACAGAATAAGCACACAACAACCCTCCGGAGTGGAGTAAAACTCCAAGAAACTTCCTTTTACATGTCTAGCAAATTGGTTTTTATGTGTAAGCAAGGAATAACAATAACTTGTCAAGTTTATAAACACAACATGGATTGGCAAGAAAATAACAGGTATAAGTAGAACACAGACCAAAATCTCCATTGAAATAGTTTAAAGTTGTAACTAATACCAGTTCATTTCCAAGCTCAATAGCAGCGTCTTGGTAACTCGTCTTCTTCCCTTGACTACTCCCACAAAACACACAAATTCTCCTAAACTTTGATGATGATGATGATGATTGATCCACTGCCTCACTATCCATCTCAGCTTCACTCTCTTTAACACTCACACTCTGCCCCAATATACCCTGCTTCTACTTTTTGCCTAAAGTGCAAGAAACAAGAATCTCCTATACGTTACTCTTTGTCTCTACTATTGTTCGCTAAGCTATTACACCAAATATGTCAAAGAACATTGCAAGTATGAACTTGACTACCCTTTTGTTGCTTGTCCACTACTCATATTGAGTGCGTTTCCTGCTCTTCGTATGCTATATATAAACCTTAACGCACGTGAGTTGCTCCTCTCTAGCACGCTCGCTATACACTGCGCACATACACCAGCCAATATTGGCACGCGTGGAACTTCTCTTTCCTTTCTTTTTCTCCCCCCGCCGGTCGCTTTCTATCTGTTCCTAACTTAGCAAATGCTAATATAAACTTTCTTAAATAAATAAAATTAATTTCTATTATTTTAAGTTTGATTATCCGACTAAGTATTAGCACTCTTTCGTAAAAAAAGATGGCCGAGTAATTAATAAGTTGATCAGTTTTTAACAATAAATACCATTAAAGTAAATCAAAATCGAAAATTTAAAAACTAAACTGAAAAATTAAATAGTTTAATAATTTTACTGTCTAATCGGCTAGTGAAAAAGTCTTATCTTACAGATTTATGATTTGTAAGAGATTGATTTGTTGTAGAGTTTCAATTCTTTTTCTAACAATTCTCATAAAAAGATTAGTTTTCATTTGAAACAAAGGCCTAGGTCATATGAATACAGCCAACTAACATAGAGTTCCTTGGTAAACTTTCTAGGCATCATTAAACAAAGCCAAATTTCAACATAAGGACAGACATCCCTTTACATTAAGCCATCAAGAAAATGCATATAATGACAAAATGGGATGGGTACCATTTCTTTTTAATCCTGCTGAAATGGGCACTTCCAATAAGAAAAGGGTTAAATTATAAACAGAAGCAGAGATCTATCAGAGTCAAAGTATGGGTGAAATTCAGAAGAATCAGAAGAAGAAATGGGTCTCAGAGCATTGCGCATTTTGGTGATGATTGAAGTAAGAAGACACAAGTGGGTTAACCCCCATCACCTTGTACCCCTCAGTCGACACAACTGTTTCTTATTTAGGAAACATCTCAATTTAATTACATTCATCCCTTCTCTTCCCTCTTCCCCAGTTATCCCATATCCCCTCTCTTCCACCACCACCACCTTCAACCACTCCATCCTGCCCTCTACCATGTACTTCCCTTGTCTGCTGCTTGCCTACTTCTCACCTATCAAATTTTACTGTCTTTACAAAACATTTTTTGCTGTCTGTAATATAGTGATGTCTCATCATGTCATTATATTGTTATGTTGAGACAAATTAATTAGAGAAAAACATGTAATACAAGTACATATTATACTTATGTTTAAAAGTTGTCTTCCTTTTGTATATGTAATTTACTTATTAGATCGGTCCATCGAATTATTACTCCTCTACTAAGCTACACTGTTAAAAAACATATTCTATAACCCATTATCCATTAGCCCACTTGCTCATTTTCTCTTCTTAATTGTTATAATAGGTGCTAGCTTAATGTGGTGATTGCCTGGATTGCAGGAACTGAACTCATGCTATTAAACTAATGAGTATTATCTATGTGTCTATTACTTAAACATCTCCAATCCCAAGATTGGCCTTTCTGGCCTGATTCTTTGCCTTTACTCTTGCTCCTTTTTGTTTAATGCTCTTCTGTCTACTTCCTCCAGGTATTGAGATTATAAACCCATAATTACTAATTCCTAATGGGGGATTGAGCGCTTTAATTATTACATATAGCTCCTGCATGCTTGCATGCGCATTTTGACTCATGTTTTTGTGTGTTAGCGATTGTCCATTGTCGTTTGTATATGAGTGCCATTCACAGTGTTTCTTCTTCTTCTTGGTGTGACAGAGATTGGATCACCAATCAGAAAACGTTAAAACCCTTTTCGCTGCTCACTGTTTGTGTTAACTCTTCTATACAATTGATTAAAACATAACAATTTTCCATCTACCTTTGAACGAGGTGAACAGATGAAAACTTGAAACAAAAGGTACAGTACTAAAGAATATACTGATACGCTTTTCACGATAAGCCAACTCCTTATACTTTACAAGTGAAGATGTGTGTACGTGTAATGTATATATTCTCTTGTTAAAGAAGTGACGAGACGAGCAGCATGGTCAAAAAATACAAATATTTGTTATATTTTCGATTAAAAATGCACGTGAAAAACTATATCATAAGAATTATGTGGAAGGAACAGAAAAATTAATGTATAGGTGCAAAAAAAAAAAAAAGATTCTGATCATGAGACTTTCACGCCTGTATGTTGCAGGAAGGTGTTGCTAAGCAAAAGACGGAACCTGCAAGCAAGCATCTGTCACCACCACCTTCTTAGTCCCACCAACACCCGACCTATCTTTTTTATTATACCTCCTTCATTTCCCAATGACTTTGATTTCCGTTGCACAGACCCCAAAACTTGCTGGATTTCTGATCTTATATAGTTGGCATTTTTTGTCAGTTCCATACAATACACGCCAGTACACTGACGTTATGCTCTATCAAGATTCATGTATTCTTAGAGTCAAAATTGTAAAATTAACTGCAAATATTCCAAAGTTTCAAACTTTCAATGGGATGCGACAGCTAGGCCATCTGAAATTGAAGCAATTCCTATCCGGCATGCACAAGTTGCATGCCAGACTAGTGTTATAGTGTGTGTGTCTGTGTACTGATGAATAATGAATCATTCAGGAACAGAAGCAGTCATGCCTGAGCCAAAAGCAAAGCCAAAGCCATCTCTTTCTTATTCATCCATTAATAGTATTCTGTAATTGTCTGCAGCCACTGATTTGTCCAGTGAAGTATCAATTCGCTATTCTATCTCCCTCTTATGACACGTGGCCCCAGGTCCAGTGAAACCTTTATGCAACTATATATCCCACAGTTTGCTTTTCTGTTGACAAGCTTTCTTGGCTCCGTCCAGCCAACAGGAGTTGAAATGTGTCAAGCCTTCTCGATTGTCTTCTTCTACAGCTTCTCAGAAACCCTTTTAAGCTTTTCCTATGGTGGTCTTAGAAAAGTTAGTGCAGTCGAGTAGGACCCTTATGAGTCTCCTAAAGCAAAACAGGGATATTATTCATTCTCTATAGAATGGACCATATGGCATTATAATATTAGGAAAACACAAGAAAATTTGAGTAAAAAAGTATATTATATATATGGATGAAACATTCTGAATCTCCTTTTATTTAAAAAAAAGTTTATTCAGTGCTTATGTAATATTGTGCTTTATGGTATTAAAAATATGATTAATTATTAAAAAACTGGAAAGCATAAACATCTTGTTTTATTATAAATTTATTTATGCATTATGGTCGAGACAAGTGAAAGAGTGCAAACCTAACCTGATCTTCTTGAAGGATATGCAATTTTGGGGTTAACAAAAATAGAAAATAGACAAAATGAATGACAGATTCCAGTTGTGAAAAGGTAACGATTACTAAGAGGGCAAAGAAACAGGCATGCCCCATTAGCATAGTCTCCGATGTCTCTGTTGCCTACCATAACACATTGTTTAAATGTCAACTACGTGATGTGTTATTGTCGCGTATGGAGCATTGATCATTAGGAGATTGAACTAATAATCCATGGCTTACTTAACCCTTTCTCACACGCTACCCAAAGCTCCTTCTGCTTTGGTTATAATCAGATGTCGACAGCTATCAATTCTGTTCAGTTTCTGAAACACTTGACTACTCCAAAAAGGTTGAGAAATCACCTGAAAACAGATCCTCCTCAAGTTTACTTCAACTAGAAAATGGGCACCTTAGACGCGTCCATGTGGTGCTCATTATGGCGTTGAAGATGAGAGATACATAGTACCGGAGCTAATGGCTGTTTCCAATTCTACGTTATATGGACTTCCCAACAGCAAACTGATAACGTGTAGTAGTTTTTGTATACATGAATGTGAAAGAAACCTGCATATTACTCAGACTAACTGTGCTGTGGTAAATCATTCTTTACATGAATTTGGTATAGCTAAGTTTGAAAATTTTTTGGTCTCAAATTATAAAATTTGATGTGGACCCTTATCTCTAACTATTTCCAAGAGGCAATATAATTGAAGTGTTTATATGTTAGCCTAACATCTTTTTACCACCCAAAAAGCTGCATAACTTCTTAATTTTACAAGTTATTTTGCAAGAATCCTGAAGAACTTCAGATGAAAATAGGTTTATTAATTTTGAAGCCAAGCTTCTAGGGAAGGTACTTTTTGTCAAAAATCTAAGGAAATGTGCTATTCCAATTTCTCCCGCTATTTCATGCTTGTTTGTAATGCCTTTGTGGACATTAAGATCTAAAATATAGGAGTAGCCATGTCTTGTCCCATGAGGTTACGTAAATATATATACCCGCACAGGCCTGGTTGTACCTTGCAATTGCGGTATGACACAGACTGAAGAATTCGTGAATCCCATTATAACATTTTCTGTCTTCTTCTCCAGGAATGTTTTTATTTCAACCTAAAAGCTCCTAGTCTCTAATGAGATTCAGGATCGATTCCAATAAATTTAACTTCAAATTCACCAAAAGCAATAGGGTGATGTCAATAAATATGCCGTAATATGCAAAGGTGTGACTTTTCATGGTAGGCATAGGTATATAAATAGTGGAATTGGAATGTAAGTTCAGATACATACGAAAAAGAAAAGATAAGGATCTTAGGAGTTGATTGGCCAAGAGTAGTTGGCATCTTATACAAGCAAATGGATGCTTTTCGGCCAAGGCAGAAGATGACACAGCATCACTGTAGAAAAATTTCAGATCCACATTCACTTTCCTAAGTAATACACCCTCAATGAGCGATCCCACGTACACCACCAATTGGAAAGTTACCTTCTTTCTTACATCAACAGGATTTGGTTTTCTGTTCATGATATGTCTAACAAGCATGCATGATGTCTAATTTTTCAAAAAAAGCATGCATGATGTCCCGACTCATTCTTTTCTAGTACAATGTTTGCTTCTAATAAAGGTTTTATAATAGATTATGATAATTATGACTGGTTCAGATGCAAATGTGATAATTAGTTACCATTTTGAATACTAATTAGAGCAATAATTGCGTTGGCAAGCAGTAAAATTCTATTTGAAAGTTTGATTTTGGGATTTCATTCAAGAGGACTATGTCCTCCAGGTAATCAAAATTTCAAATCGTTTGAAGTCACTTTTTAGCTAATAGAACCAAGTGAAGTTCCCTTTTTTTCCCCTTACCTAATTTATTCAACAAGCAGACACCATCAAGTATATCTTTTGCAATCCTTTTGAACCATTAATCGATTCACCTGACCCTTAGAAAAAATCATGAATGAGGGTAATAACCCTTCATTGTTTTTCTGTTTTACATAAAGGAAGAATAATGATAATTCATCAGAAACCGAAGACTTTAGCTAGAGGCTTCTGTTAGACTGCTTTTTCAGTTGTTTCTGGTTTGACTTGAGTTACTTGAGCAGACAAAGAAAAGCCTAACTTGAAGGGACTTTGACCCATTGAATATATATAAAACCCTTAAATGTAAACAGAACATGTGAAAAGCAGGAATATCACATGATTTTAACACACTGTGGTCTAGTTGAAACGACCTTTGGCTCACCAAAATTGGAAAGCAACATGAATTACAAAGTTGGTGATGTTAAACTGTTCCTCGTTCGCCAACTTTTTTGCATCTAACAGAAAAAAAGCTTCACTTTTCAATAATTACACTATTTTAAGGGCCTCTTAGATTCATGGATTCAAATCCCAAAACCAGATTGATTTTCATATTAAAAAGTTAGGCATCTTCCTGAAGTTTTCTTTTGACTTGCATGTACTCAAGTTCCGTGGGACAAGATAAAGCATGCAAATTGCACTTTACGACTAAAGAGTAGTAAAGACGCACCGACTATAATTTAAAAGTTAGAACCATTTGAACGAAAAGTTTGGCTGCCGGCACGGTTCATCTCCTCTGTTAGCAGTTGCAACAGTGCAAGAGACCTTTAATTTAGGATTATGAAGCTAGTTTTCAACTTGAATTAAGGCTTTTGATTAGGTCGGAATTAAGTGTTTTCAATTATCCTACTTCAACATTTATGATTCATTTGATAGTTAATTCTCTATAACGTTCTAAAAAAAGTTAAGATGAGTCCTCCTAAGTGATAATATTATTTGAAGTTTTAGATTCAAGTCTAAATATATTAATTAGTATTAATTATTTGGGTTGAACTTATTATTCAATTTTAATTAATTCATTAATAAATAATTTATTTAAAATATGTAATTTGCGATTTAGTCATCGTTCCTAAATTTTCGTGTCATCTGAAACATAACTTTGAGGTTTAGCTTCAAACGGATCACTTGTCCAATTCAAAGTAGACAAATGTTCTTAATTGTTAGTTAGCTGTAGTAATGCCACCTTGTCAAAACATGAAAAGATTAGGTTTTTGAAAGTTTCAAAAGCAGAAATAGACCTCTCTGCATGCTCATGCTGTCTGTTTAGAGTTTGCTGGCACTGTAATTGATTTGGTGGACCTCACTAAACCCTTACTATGTAGAAGAAGAACACTTAATCATGATTAAACAAACGGTTTCAATTGGTCCAGACCTTATATTAGTGTTAAATGTGATCAACCAATGGAATTAGTAACACATTTGTCAGCATAAAATACAAAAGAAAAGGTTCAATAGATTTCTATGTCCCACAGTCCACTTGACGCAGAAGGTTTCTTAATAGAATCTATACCGTTGTTTCAGTTAACTTCAAGTCAAACTTAAACGCCCCTTGAATTATTGGGCATAAACAAGCTAGCCACTAACTTATCTGTGATCATATTTTGTTGTTTAATGAAAGCTTCAAGTAATAATAAGGGCAGTAATCACTTTGATAAAGATGATCACTACAATTATACAACGATAAATGCATGTTAATTAAGTAGTCTAAATCTTAACTAATAACTTATAACCATGAAATAGGGTATGGTTTTGCCATAAACTTTGCGAACTAAACACCAATCCCACGAACTTTCAGGTGAAGCTTCGATTTACAAGTCCAGCTCTTCCTTCCCCTCTCAAAACATCTAACCAAGACTACATTTTCACCGAAAGTTTTGCAGAAACATTGAAACAGCCAAAGTCGTCAATAATTTAATAGGGACAAACATTTAGGAGAGACAGGTTGCGGTCATTTCGGGAAACAAAGAAAGATGGGGGCAGTGCAGACATGTAGAGCAGACTGGTATGGTTTGGTTGAAGATCTGTGTCTTCTGTTCTTAGGACACAGTTATATCCCAATTTACTACTTTCCATCGTATGTGGTTCCTCCGGTATTCCAAGGATTTATGTTGTTTTCTATAGCTACCTAAGCTAGATGCTAGTTTAGAAACATGGCAAGGTTTTCTCATTTCTCGTTTTTATGTTTATTCTCAAAGTCCCCGGAGGTGACGTTTTTGAAAGTGACAATTCTGCTAGGGATCAAGTAGTTGGTGAACTCATACGTCCTTTTCTTGCACTTCAAATTAATTAACAACATTTTAAGATGATAATTAAGGTAAAGCCCTAAGTTTAGTTTATCTAAGTTACGTTCTATTAATTATTTCTACACAACGGATACTCCATGTATTATGTAACAAGGATAAGCTTATCTTTTACTAAATGTTTTTGCCAATCACATATTTAGAGGTCTAAACCTAAGGAGAAGAGTAATTGCTACCACAAACAAATACTCAAATAACATGTTTTATTTCCTTGATTTAATAAGACAAAAATAAGTTTGACATATGCAAACCATTTGTTATAGATTTACTCATTTTTAAATATTTTTTACATTTAAAATTTTTAAAAAATATCTTATGGTATTTGTTAGTTCTTAGATAATATACAAGAAGGAGATTGAATTGCATATATTTATTTCTTAACTTAATGAATGATTTATCTATACTAATGAATAGTTATAATAAATTTATATAAGATAAAATAAACTGTGCAAAAATAGAAGAGAGCAAAGAAAAAAAGAGAAAATTAATTTATAATTATTCCATCAAACAACTTTTGACCTACCTTTTTCCCTTAATTCGCTTGAGAATTTAGTGTAGTATTCAATAGGCTTAGAGAAACATTTTGTACATATATTTATTTTTGATTGAAGAAGAATCTTTTACATATCTCTTTTGTCAAGGATGAAAAGGGACCCTAACAATTCAATTGCTCTATCAATTAATATCTCCATTACTCAAATGTAATACAAGAATTTATTTTATGATCACTTATTATTAAAGTTTCCCATCGTGCTTATAAACACATAAATGTAATGAAATCTTTTCAAAGGCTTCTAAAACTGTCTCAATACCACCAAAGATCTTTTTCACAATGCATATGTGGTTTGTTTATTCTTAAAACAACTAAAGATGTCTGTCACAGGCATAAATCAATCATAACAATGACTAGCAACAATGACATTGGTTGGCCAATGTTTTGCATTTCTTGATCAATGTATCAACCGACATTCCAGTACAAACTTATGGTACACAAAATATCTATAAGCATACTAGTTGACTAATATGTTATACTGATCGACTTAGTAGGTACAAAATGCACAAACTACTTTAAAACTCTAACATAAGTCAACCAAACATTCTAAACCAAGCCTTTTTTTTAATTCTCAAGTTTTTCAAAGATTAAAACATATTTATTTGATAAAAAATTGATCCAAAACTATTTCAAAAGTTTTATTATAATTATTTTAATCATCAAGATTTTCTTTAAACTTAAGCTAAATTTACTCTTGATTATGAAAGATTTATGAATTTCAGTAAAAGAAAAAGGAAAGGTATAAGAAGAACTGGGGGAGATGATAAATAATGATATAACTTTACTTAAATTATCAAAGGCATAACCCTCAATAGAAAACTTTGACATACTAGGATACGAAAAAAAAGAATTTCACTTAAAGAGGTCCTTCATGTTCTTATAAGTGTTTAAAACATTTTCTTTTGAGTCTTGTATCTTGTATTTAGCCTAAACATTTAATATGTATAACTTCCCTCTTAATTATTTATCCTAAACATTTTCTTACCTAGCCTGCATATTTTCTTATAATGGCTTATTTAAGTAATTTATTTACTTGTCTTTTTTCATGTTTGTGTATTTATTTACTTACTATATCTCTTAGTTTTATTCTTATATTGTATTCTAAATTTGTTCCATTATTTATGATATTACCTATTTTAAATTTTATTTATACATATTTATCTTTTTTATTTTATTTTTATATTATATTAAATTATATGTTTAATTAGTATTTTTCATATGAATTTATAAAAAAAAACTTCTCTACCAGTTAGAGGTAAATTTGCGTACTACTGAACTTCCCCGACTTCTATGTATTAGTGAAACTTTCACTGGATTATTGTTGTTGTTGTTGTTGTTACATATAATGAAATGACCATAAAATGACTAAGATAAGAATATATAAAGGATTACAATATTTGTTTCACATTAAAGACTTCATTCTTTCTTGTTCTTGGTTTACTTGACTTGGATTACATTGAAGCTCTCTTAGATTGTATATATGCACTTCACTTTGCTCATTTTGTTCATCTTTTGAATGTTCAATTCATTTAATTGGCTTCTTAACTTATTTTACTTTTTCATTTAACTTGATCTTTCACATATTGTTTAATTTTATTATTATAGCTACTAGTCTCACCAAAGTAAATTCATTAATAGCAATATATTATATTGTCATCAAAATTATTGATTAATACCTTAGTTGGTCAAATGATCTCCCTTTTATAATGATAAAACAATTGGTAAACTTTAGAAAAAAAACAAATAACGTCAAATCAATATGTAATGCATGCTCCCCATCATGCAAGATCAAATTTTAATATCATCACTCTCTTACCTTTTTGGTCAATATTAAATGATATATGATATATAAATAACTTTCATATCTCCCCCTTTAAAAACTCTATCATATGGGTAAAATACACGTGTAAAGTATTTATCAAGAAATAAACAAATGAGCCTATATACCAATATAAAGCTTAATGTATTTGTCTTTCCCTAGGCATATGCAACAATACTTTTTACCCTTAATTGTATATGCCAAGTTAATATGCTAAAATTCCATTTGTATGAAAGTAAATGGCTAGTCTCTTTTATCTAACAACAATAATCACCTTACTTGATTCAATAATTAGTTTCTTAAAGCTAATTTTCTCAGTCGACTCATATGAGGACTCTTTATGATTACCCCTTTAAAATCAATTATTAGAGATACCATATTTGTTACTCATTTGATATGAATGGAGGTGATACTAATTGTAGGTGTTTATTTGAAGTTATTTGATATTGACTTACAAGGTAAATAAGTCAATATAATTAGGTATCCATACAAACTTGGGTCCTTAAGTGTTGGACCCCAAACTTTTCTTGGAGACTTGATTCGCTAAATGAAATTAAATGAGGAATTAGTGGAGTTAAATTTTTGATTTGGGTAATGTTAATTGGAGCAATGGCAATGATATTTTGAGGTTAATACATGAAATGGGTGTTTTGTGTATGACTTTTGTGAAAGAGAAATGTGTATGCGTACACTCTTTATTGTTGGGTTTGATGTTGGGGAATAGCTTATTGGAGCTTTGAATTGTATTTGAGATAAATTAGTTGAAGAATTTGTGGTAGTGGGTGAATATGTGAAGTTGATGTGTTAAAATGGTGCTTTGAGTTAAATGAAATTGATAGTGAATAAATTGTTTTGAATGGTTTACGTGAAAGTTATAGAGAATTAGAATAGCTTTAAAATGATGTATAGTATGCAATTTTTCGATATCGGAGCAAGAAGTTATGATAATTTGAAGTTTGGATATTGCTTAGGTGATTGCTAACAGGGCAGA
>JAOSBK010000005.1:44639447-44650511 GCA_027568895.1 Erythroxylum shatona | reverse complement strand
GCCTTCGGATTCGACTTCTTAAATTTGAATCCGCTTTGTTCCCTTCGTTTTTCGGTTGGGATCCGGTTCCCGGATCGAGTCCCAACATTAAGGGTTAACTTTTGATTTCTTTTCAACCTATCTTCTAATGGATTCACTTAACAGGCATTGTTTTAAAAAATAAATGCTTTTCTGTATGCTTATAGATCACTACAAAAATGATATCTCATGAAAATATTTGAAGTTATATAGGTCATATGAGTAAGACCTGTAAGAATATGGCATATATGCATTTTAAGTCTTCTTTGGATGTATGGTAAATATGTGCTCTCCTCTTGGATATATAGGGAACATTGAATGCCCTTCTTATATGATTATGAGGCCTAACATATGAATTAACAAAAGACATGTTTCTTTGTGCCTTATAAGAATTATGAATATGTACCATATGGTTGTGTAGTGGCCTATAGTGATTGTGAGCTTGTTTTATGTTATTTTGATGACAAAGATGCCTTTATGAACGAGAAAAATGTTGCATGCTCTTTTGGTATGGTCTTTCATAAAAATTGTATTTATTTTTACCGTGTGAATGATCCTTTTTAGGTTTAGAATACGAACCATACATAAACGCAGGTAATTTTATTTAAGCTTAGGACATGGAAGATGATAAAGTTTTCATGTCTAGAATTAAAGTTTATATGCTCAAATGATGACTTAAACAGTAACTCATCATTATATACATATTTTTCTTTTAAAAATATTCTTAACATTAAATGGTGTACTTTTTTAAATGTAATCATTACACTTGTCATTTGAACTATTTTGGGCTCCAAGTATGTATTATAGTTTTTCACACTATAAAGTGAACATAAAGAATGATGTTTTGAGAATATTGATAATCTTTTTCAATGAATCATGCTCGTTGTCATTAACAACAACGACACTTTTTAATTTTGTCATCTTATGTCATGTATTTTATATTTTATATTTTAATTTCTCAATTTTCAATCATGTATGCATATAAGAGTTTTTACTCTCTTTATCCTTGAAATTGATTTTTTTTTCTTTTCAAGCTCAAAACCTCTAGTCGTTAAACCAACTTTTCATGTAAATGTAAAATATCATTATCATTATAGAAATTTGAGAAAAAGGATATCCGTCATTATTAATCAAATTATTCACTCTCTAAATTACTTATATTATCCAATGGGGCCTTTGGTGCCTTCTTTATCTTGTGATCATCTTTTTTCTTTCTTCTCACTTCTTTCTTTCTTTACCACCACATTTCATAATTCACTAGTATCATCATATATAATTTCAAGTGTGTTTTATATATCATAAACATAATTACCCTCTATTTAGCACAGGTGTATCAAATGAACTAAGAAGAACAACATTGCTTTATTATTCAATACAATCAATTTCTCATCATCGACATCCTACTTAGTCTTTTCTATATTCTCTCATAAATCAAAATCATTGGCCATAAGAAAATTTTTCATCATTACTTTTAATGTAATTATTTTAGTTAAAAAATCTAGTAATATTAATATCTTGACTCTCTTGACTATATAGAAAGTTTAAATATGTCATAATAATCTTTACTCAAATTTCATCAAAAATCTACTCGCAACAGAAGAGACTAGCACTTATACCAATTGTTGGCCCTTAACTGTATATTCACTTTTTGACTTGTTTGAAATTTAATGAATGATTTGTTTATTTTAATACATAGTTATAATTTCTATAATGCATTCATAAAATAAATATAATAAGAATAAAAGAGAGTAAGAAAAAGAGATAAAAGAAATTTATAATGATTTGGTAAAATAATACCTAGTTTATTTAAGTGATTGAACTCTTTCGTACATGTGTCTTCCTTGGATGAAGAGGAATCTTTACATATCTTTTTTACCACAAGTGAAGAGGGATCGTAACAATTCAACTGCTCCCTCAGTTGACCTTTCTTGATTACATAATAAACGAGGAGATTATATAATGCTCAGACATATTAATATAATGAAATTCTCTCAAAAGCTTTCTATATGAATAGAAAAAACTGTTCAATCCATACTGAGTTTAACGGGCCCGACTTGAGTTTATTAGATTTCAAACAGGGCTTGGCCTTTTAAAAAACCATCCCAAAACCTAAAATTTTCAAATAAAATAATGTAGCTTTAAGTAAAATATCATTATTTTCAATTTTAAAACTATTCTTCCTACAATTCATATATAATCTATTTATATTCAAAACAATTAAAAAACATACTTGTTAAAGACACTAAATAGTAACATTGATATTGGTCAAGCAATATATGATATTACTTGACCAATATATGAAATTAGTCAACTAGTGTTCCTTTATAAACTCACAATTATTGGTCTAATATGTCACACTAGTATACTAACATATGTACAAAATACACAAACCACATTAAAACCCTAATGTCCTAACTACAACATTGGTCAGCCAAACCTTTTGATCAAGTTCGTTCAAGATTTTTAATTTCTTTTGAAGATAAAAAGACACTCCTTTGATAAAATCTTAATCCATATTTTCATATATTAAGAGGGTTTTCTTTAAAATTATCTTGATTATAAAAATATTTACAAATTATGCACATAATAAAATAATATGCAATATTCGAGCTCTTGTACTATTGAAGTGATGAAGATGAATTTACAATGATTTGTTATATATAAATAGTAGGGTTGCAATGGGTCATGTCAAATCTAATATTGTTCAGGGTTAGATCGAAACACCTTACAGGAGACTTAAACTCGAGCTTAGTATAAGGTCCAATCAAACAGAAATCATATGGTTTGAGCCCAATACCAGATTAGGCATAAATAATTCCATTAAGTTTGAGCCTAATTAGGCTTTACTGAGACCAAGGCCTAATCAGGCTGATTTAGGCCCAATAAAATTAACAATTATTAGATGAGGAGGAAGAAATTGTAAAATAAAAATCAAACTTCAAAAACTCATATTATCAACCAATAATAAGATGTAATGCTTAAATAATAATTAGATGTAGTGCATTAATTCATATAAAAGACCTTCCTATCTCTATAATCATATGCATTTTGATGATCGACAATGAACAAAATGAATTAATCTACTAAAATTAGTGACGAGAAAACTAGGTGGCATATAATACATGACACGTGAACACGAACGACAAGGCAACTAATAGGCAAATTGTATAAGAATTAATTAATAAATGATGTTGTTACATAAACATTGGTTGTATCAACTAGTGTTCCTTTATAAGCTTACAATCACTAATTGAATTAAATGTCATACTGGTCTACTAATATAGAAATAAAAAATCACTTTAAAACGACCAATCCTCTTAAATAAGTTCATCAAAAAAATTTAAGTTCTTTCGAAGACAATATACTCTTATAAAAACTTGATCCCAAATTATTTTAAAAAATTGAAATGTATTTTCATGCATTAAAAGAGTTTTCTTTAAAATCAAACCAACATTCTCTTGATTATGAAAACATTCACATATGTTATGCACATATTGAAATAATTATGTAATATTTAAGTCCCTAAACAATTGAAATGATGAAGATAAACTTATAATAAAAGAATAAATGATTGTTACATAGAATAATATGATTATAATGGATAACTATCCGGGTCTCTAACTGGGGTTCCAAATTCAAGCTTGACCGAAGGTCTAATTAAACCTAAATTATACAACATGAGCTTAAGACCCAATTAGACCTAAATAATTTGACCTGAGTTTGAGCCTAATTAAGCTTTATCGGGACCAAAGCCTAATTGGGTCAAAAGCATGAACTCAAAATTCAAAAACTCATATTTTTAACTAACAATCAAATGTAGTGCTTAACTAACAATTAGATGCAATAATTTTCAAAAAGAAAAAGACAATAAGAAACAATACATGAAATTCCTATAAAATACTTTCCTATCTCCACAATTAGATGCAATTTCATGATCGAAAACTAGTAAAATGAATTTCTCTACCAAAATCGGTGAAGGGAAAACTAGGCAGCACATAGCACACAACACGCAAATAGGGACAATTAAGGTAACTAATAGGCAAATTGTATAAGTATTAATCAATAAATGATGTTTTTTGTTACATTAAAAGTTAGTGTTATTTTATATAGGAAATATATTCATGCTTTGGGTTAAGTCAAGTCATAAAACCTCATCCCAACCAGAAGTCTAAACTAAAAAAAAGTTCGAGCCTAATTGAAGTCGAGTCAACTTAAGCCGAAATTGTCACCCTTAATAACGAGGATCAAATTTTTCTATTTTTTGGTTCACTTGACTTTAATTGTGTTGAAGATATCTTAAACTATATAAGTGCCTCACTAGGTTCATTTTCTCCATCCTTTCATTGCTCAATTCATCTAATTAGCTTCTTTACTCATTTTACCCTTTAATAAATTTTATTTTAACTTGATCTTTTATATATTATTTAATTGTATTATAGTAGAACTACTAATATCACAAAAATGAATTAATTAATGGAAATATATTTTATTATCATCATAACTAAAATTAGAATTAATCTTAATCGAACAATAGTAAAAACTCAAAAAAGAGTTTTTTTAATTAAATTGCAATCATAATTATTGCTAATATAAATTGTTATTAAAATCAAGTCAAATTCGTCACTCTATCACACTTATAATAGTCCGTTACATGACAATTTCTTTCAAATTTAACAAGATGTTTTAAAATTTCAAATAATAAAAATGTTTTTAGAATGAACGTGAAGGACAAAACGCTACCCGTCTCTTATAATACAAACAAGTCTTTCATAAATTTAGGAAACATTTTGTTTTCAGCAGGATTAAGAACATATAATGTCTAATCTGAAATGGTACGTGGGGAAGAAGGAACACGTAGGAATACGTGATGAGAACTTACCCATCATCACTCACATGGCAACAACAATTATTAGGTTGATTAACATTTTCAAAAGAGTTTACCTCGGAAGGAAGTGTTGAGAAATGGTGCGAGTGATCACATTGTCTCTTCGATGCAGAGAGAGAGAGAGAGAGAGAGAGTAATCATCATCAGCTTCCAAAAACGATGGCACTGGGCGTACGTGGTCCACTGGTCCCAGCTTCCTCCGCCACGCTCACAGCCTACAATACCTCGGGTCAATGCCTCTCTGCTATGAAATCTGAATCAACTCTACTTGCTCCGACCAAGGTTTGATAATACTTCTGTAGATCCCAACCCGACCCTTCTATATATACCAGTGAACTTGCTGCTTCGCTTTATGTGACTCTGTGGGGATTACATAATTTCTGACCGTATGGTTACGATGTAGGCCATGTTACACATATGATGTTTTGCTTCGTTTCTTTGTTTCATCAAAAACCCAACAGTTTTGCCAACTAAATTGTTGTCGGGAAGATGCATTAGCGTTGAAGAGTTGGATCAGAAAAATGTATATTATTACCAATTTTAACTTTAACCTTACAATTATTAATTATTTAATAATTTAAAATTACAAAGTTAAAAAGTATATATAATGGCGTGTGGGGTTCATATTGACTTCGAGTCAAGGATCAAGTATGACTTGCAAAACGTTCATTTCAGAATCATTAAGCTCATATTAACTTTTATATTTGGTTATATTTAATTAAACCATCCACTTCCTAAAAGCACGGTAGCCCACTTCAATGTGATCATTTACAGTACACAAAGGCTTCTCTTTTCTTTTGTCACATTAAGAACAAACATGTGTAACCTGGTAGATCACTAAGACCAGTTGATAGGATCCAAGGTCCAAGAACTGCGGGGCATTTGGGCTTTTTGATCCATTCACAAGACATCCTGAGAAATTTCGACCTGTTCGTTTAGGATCTGTAATTTTTAATCTTATTTTTAAATAAAATAAATATATTTAATTATTAATATTAATATAATTATATTTTACTAATAATAATTAAATATCAAATAAAATTTAAAGAAAAATTAATTTTGTGAAATAAATAAATTTAATTTTAATATAATTTGCATTATATTTGTTAGTAATTATTAGAAAAAGATCTGCTACATTTTATCCAGATAAATAATTCTATAAATAAAATTATTTATAAATTAATATTTATCTTTAATATATATCTTAATTATTAAAACTAATTAATTTGACGATTTTAAGATATGTTAAAGTAATATTTCAAAAAATAAATTAAACACAAAAATAACATAAAATAAATAATTATATATATCAATTAATAATACATCAAAATATGATAAAAATGAAAAACAAAGACAAAAAAAACAAAATTTTCATGAGTTTAAAAAACTGAAAAAGACGAAAATTCAAAATAAAAAATAAAAAACTTAAACAAATAATTTTTTTATTAAACTTAAAAACAGAAAAACTTAAAATCAAATTACGGTTCCAAGCCCTACGGCAATGGTATACATGCATATATAGCTTTGTATTCAGTTTAGACAGCTTCCCCCAAATAAGCATTTACATGAAACTATGTATGTTGCTTGCATATGCTCTACAAACCAAAGTATATAAAACATTGTATCAGCATGTTCCTTAGTTACTTGGGTTCCCAACTTGAAATTTTAGTATATCACCTGACCATTTTAGCCGTTTGACCATACCATGTAGCTTAAGATAAAGACCAATAAGTAAATTTATAAGGCTTAACAAGGCACAGAAACCTAAGGTTTCTCGCAAATGGGATTTGACCATTCCAAGCTTGTAAAGCGTTAGGGACCATGGCCAACTATAACTTCAAGATTATAATCATCTATTGGAATCTGTTTCCTTTACAATTCAAGGGGGCAGAGCAAACAGATACAAAAACATGCAGAAGCCAAATGATAAAAATAAGTTGCACCAAAACGATAATCTATTAGTTTCTTATCTAATCATGGTATTGAAAAATAACACACATTACAGCCTCTTCTTCCTCCAAAATGGGCAAGACAAACAACCAGATGACTACCATACATGAGCAGTGCACCCATCCAGATGGAAGGATCATTCTTTTCTTGTGGAGTCACAAACAAGGATGGACAGTGGTTGCTTTACTCCAGAAGCACTGCCAATACCATAGAAAGTTCATTCATATCTCATGTAGAGATGAAGGTGTTACTATTAAAATATAATAAAAAGGGCTAATGATTGTTTAGGGACCTCTTTTTTTGTGTGAAACAAAAGAGGAAGAAAAGACTATGATAGAAATAAATAAAAGAGAAAAATAAGATTAAATTTGTTTTGAATGGTAAACATTAAACAAACATCAAATGATAAAAGGTGCAAATAAGTTCTTAATATTTTCAATTTTCAATCGATTAATCCTTAACATAATGACATTAACATATTGAACTTTATCATTATTAGATACTCACACATTTAACCTTTACAACAACAACAATGATTCAGTTAAAATTCTGCTAAAACATAGAGTCTGGGACAAATTAACCTTTAATATATTGGAATTTAGTAAAAGATCATCAGATCATATTAAAACTTAATAATGCACCCAAAGATTCTTGCTGTAGTATAAATAAGCCCTTATAAAGTGGTTATTAAGTTTCATCCAAATAAGTTAGAGGCGGTACCGAAGATCTTTCCCCATGCAGAAAGTATAGGAGAGTTTTACTGCTCAAAATTGTCTCCTTGGCCTAGATTCTGCAACAGAGACTCGAATTTCTCTCCCATCCAATTCCTGAATCAGAAGCATTTCCCCCAAAAAAAACAACAAATTACAGTTATTTAGGCTTCAGAAAACAAAATATAGGCATGGCAAAACAACAAAAGTATTAATGTTTGGTGCGTAATAAAGATTCCTGTAAGCAAAGTCATCAACATTATGTAGAACTAACAACAAAAATTAAAAGCACCAAGACAGTTACAGTAACCACTTTAATACTATACAAGCTAGACCTGATAAGAACGGACTTAAGAGATTCTCATATCATTGAGAAAACAGTATGATAAACTTACAGCACCATTCAAGGTCTCAATGGCACTGTTAACCTCTTCAGCAGAACTATAAGTGACAAATCCAAAGCCTCTTGATCGACCGCTGTCCCTATCATAAACCACTTTAGCTTCAACAACCTTTCCTTGCTCGCTGAACAAGCTCTCAAGTGCCAAGTTATCAACACCCCACGAAAGATTGCCAACATAAACACGATTTCCAGCATTGAAACTGCCACCAGTCCTAGGGCCTCTAGAAAAGGAGCTCTCCCTTTGAGGGGGTGGACCAGAATTGACCCTGAGGGCCCGTCCCTCTAATTCCTGCCAACAATAAAAGTTTCATATTAGATTAAATAACCAATTAATTCAGCCACAAAAATGGCTTTCACCCAACAAAGCTTATATGACTAGGACTAATAGGGTGATATTTTACCAAGCTTTTCAAGTTTATCTAGCTTGGTTACCAGATAGTTGGCTAGGTATCCTTTAACAAGGTAATGCATAACGAAGCTATGTAGTCAAAATCATAATAAAGGGGCAGCAAACTTAAAATTCCCTTTCGTCAATTGCGCTCCAAGAGATAGAAGTGAAAAAGGCAACTTACGTAGCCATTGAACTGTTGAGCAGCTGCTTCAACTTCTTCAGGAGTCGACATTGTCACAAATCCAAATCCTCTGCTTCTTCCAGTTATCTTGTCATAGATTACCTTCCAAAATGAAACGAAGTCAACAAAAAAGGGAATCCTGACCGACCATTCACAGGGACAATCAGACCAAATATGCTTGTACAGAAAATAACCCAATTACAGATATGTTCCACAAATTAAGCAAACAGAAAATAGAACATTCAACAATTAATTACTCGTTTCCGCTATACTAGCCAACAATTTTGAACGGATTCAAAGAAATCGTTTACCTCAACCATCTCAACAGTTCCAGCGTTTGAGAACAAATCAGCCAGCTGGGAACTGTCAACACTGAAAGGAAGATTGCCCACGAACAACTTTAGGTCTGGCGACAAACTGGGCTCGTCTCCATCGCTCAAGACCTCCTCTTCTTGATCATAAACAGCAACTTTGGTTACAAAACGAGACGAAAAGGACTGTTCTTTTAGAGCTCCCAAGGACTGAAACACAGACGTGGGAACTGAAATGGGTCTACACTGAAGCTTGAGACAAGAGGAGACAGGAGAAACATAAGACAGCAAAATGGATTTTTTAGGTAAAGATAATATTTTGGGGTTGAGGGATGGGACTACTAGAGAAGAGGCACAGCTTGCAGACATGGTTACGTTTCTATCGAAGAACTCTGAGAGATGAGCGCCGGGGGTAGGCAGATAAGGTTTGTATTAAAGACTTGACCTTTTGACAAAGGAAGATAAATAAGGGCGAAGGGTTTGGGGTTGGGTTTAAGACACCGATAATATCAAACATGCCGGCAGTGCCCTTAATGTTGGAGGATATTACAAAACATTGTGGATGACCTACTTTGCCTACAAGTTGAAGTTGGTTGCTAACTGTTTGATTCAGCCCACTGGGCATAAGATAAGCTAACAGGAAGTTACATCTCTAGCCCTCCATTTATCAATGCATTTACGAAGGGGATTGATAACATGACCCTAGTGTCGTATGTGGCATACTTTGCAAAGATCTATCAGATACAGAGAGCAGTGAAGATATTTACTAACAAGTTGGACAACACCATTCTCTTACTAATTCGGGGCTGACTTCCTATTCTTTACCTTCTACTGGAATAGGAGCTGGCTTGCTTAGTTAGTGGCCTAGTGCTTTGTCCTGAATGGCAATTTGGAGCAGATAATTCCAGTCTCCATTGATCGTTCTGCCTTCGTTGGCCTTTGAGACCAATTCTACATGGAAGCTAGCAAAATTTATTGATGGTGGTGGCACTTGTTTGACTGCTTCTGTCATAAACGTGCCTTCGAGGAACAGGAATAGGACTACTTGCAGAATGCACATTTTGAATATGCTAGCGCTTGCAGCAGAGCTATTACCAGTTTCTTTTAAAGTATACATTGCCATTTCTTGAAAAAGATGTTTACAGTGTGGTGCATTGACGAGAAAATGCATCCTAAAACAAGTTTGTTGTTTCTAGACTACAAAGCTAAGCATTTTGATTTGCCAGAGCAGATTTAGTAAGTTCTAAAACTGCAAATCCATAAATAAATGGAATTTTCCATTCCCCTGCATAAAAAGTAATTGCATTACATAAATCAGAACCTATTGGCTGCTTTCACTACACTAATCTAACAATCTTTCTTGCCAAACCTAATTAAAACAAAAAGTTACTGCTTTGTACAGATATACCATCTCTGAGTGCATAACTCTGGAGTCAGGAGCATTTTCTATCTTCAAACATTATTCTTTTGAAAAGGAATATACTCATATAGTCCTCATATCAAATTAACTAAAGCATCTGTCCTCAAGCCTAATGAAAGAAGTTTTGTAAACAATGCAATCAAGTAGCAACAGATGCTTACTTCTTGTTCCCTCTAGCATTTTGGAAAGTATACCACCTTGCTTTGTATTATGTGCCCAACTCACGGATCTCGTCACAGGCCTATTGACTGGAAAATCAACTTCCTTACTGGCGGTCCTGCCGCCCTTGTTCTTCTTCTTCCCTCATCTTGAAGAATCTACAATTACTGGTGGATTAAGGATCTTTGGAGGGAGCACTCACCTCGGAGGGAGCTCTTAACACCTCAAATAAAAACAACTTTACATATAGTAATTTTCCTTGATTCCTTGTAAATAGGCGCACAAGGAAAAGATTCCTATAGAAAGTCTTTACTAAGAAATATTAAAACAATGCTTAAATCAAGAAGATATATCTTGCAAATCTGAGGATGATATTCAGGAGTCCTCTGTTGACTTGTCCAAAGTTGCTTCCTTCTGATTTGTCTCACTTTTTCTCTAATACTTTCTTTCCGTAATAGGGATTCATAAAATCACTTCTATCTTGGAGAACGAACTTGTCCCCAAGCTCAAATTCAGGATAGGCTTCTGAAGTAACTCTAAGGGTTCCCAAGTGGCATCAGAAGGAGGAAGACTTTGCCACTGAATCAATAGTTCCACTCTACCATTGGTAATATGGGAGCAGAGTACCTGATTTGG
>JAOSBK010000005.1:44584484-44614233 GCA_027568895.1 Erythroxylum shatona | reverse complement strand
CTCCTACACAGGCCTTGGGTTCTATTTGTTGCATCTTCAATTACGGCCCAATATATGCAGCTACGTTCATAACATTAATAAGTGAAGATAAAAGGAAATTTGGGTCTTCTAACCATATATACTTAGGCTTCGGCTCAGGTCGAACTTAGAAGTCTGAGTTTAAGCCCTACCTGAAGTCCATTTTTTAAAAGTGAGCTCAACATGATACTCAATTAACTTATACTGAGTTTGTTGACTTCAGGTTAACAATGTCGACATTTTGAAACAACACATGAAAGAATGAATAAGATGGTGGTGATGTACTTCATGAACTTAGCTGTTTCACTGATTCTACTTTACTCTAATGGTAACGTAATTGATATGGGTTAGAAGTATGATCTATTATAGAAGCTCAATTTGTCCCTTGGAGTTAATTTGTTAACCCCCTTGTTGATATCTTTAATTATTTTTTATGGGAATCTAATTGTTGTTTTAACTTTTAAGTAATTAATGATTGATGTATTCAAGTATAAATGTATTTTTTATCAACTTTGATTGGTTTTTCTTGATTTGCTTGATAAGTGAAAAATTTTAGCTAAAAAGATCCGGTGTGAATTATCTTAATGAAAAAAAAAAGAAATCGGAGAATCCAAATAAGAAATGATCATATACTTTTGCAAAGAAAAATAAGACTAAAAATGATCTTTGGTAAGTAAATAGTAATTATTGAATACTATAATTGATAATAAGAATGGTAATTTATAATAAAAGTATATTTTATAATAAGAATTAAGTTTTAATTATATAAAATTAAGAGATTATTTTTTAATTTTAAGAAATTATTTAAAATAGTATCTAATATTAACCAATACCAATATTGTGTCATACTAAAATCAAAATTTGTATACATATTTTTTATTTAAACGACTTTTTATGTAAATTTTACCATAATTTTAAAATAGTGTTCAGAAATTCTTTTTTTAATATATAAAGGCAAATTTGAATTGTTGTCATTTAAGTTCTTTTTAAATAAAAATTTAAAAATATAGGATATTTTATTGATAATATATTCTTAAATAATTAATTAAAAATTAAATGAGGAGTGATTAGAAATTTTATATTAAACTTAATCAAGTCTAACAACAACAACACCTAGTATGAATCTTACTGGATCGTAGAGTCTGAAGAGGTCCAATAATAACTAACCTTATCCTTAATTAAAGGAAAAGTTATGTATTATAGTCAAGTCTATCAGTTTTAAGAAATAAAAAAAAAATTGAATTTAAGATTATAAATATTAGAGATTCTTCAAGAAGTTACCTTGAGAAGTCTCGCAAGCTTTATGGACCAAAAGAAAATTGCAATTTTCTTGCTATAGGAACCAAACACGACCATTTGACTTGATATTAGTATCATTGAGCCTTTAATCTCACATTAATGGAGGAAATGTACAGGTAGGTAGTAACTGTTAAATCACCCTCCACCGAATATCGACAGATACAAGTCCATTTCTGGAGTTGATTAAATGGTACTTCTGGTTGATTCGGCCATTGTGCACAACATCTTCAAGATTAATATCCACATGTCCCAGTGTTTCCTGTACCAGAACAAACCTTAGAAACACAAAACAGTGGAGAGAGTAGTAGGAGAACTACAACTAGTAATGGTTAGTTGGTTACTGCCATGAACCTTGCGTCTGAAACCGAAACCAAAACCTCTACGCTTGCTCATTACTTCAATGTTTATCTTCTCCTTCAATGGAGCCTCTTCTAAGACAAACTGGAATTCCTCGTTCCAAATGGGGTCTCGTGTTTTCTTGTTTATCTACAATCCACGACAAAATTAAATGGATTGGCAGTTTAAAAAATGTTTTCTAAATTGCAGCTCAAAGCATCATTGGAACATGAAGTTTAAGGAAACATGGTTGTTTTCTTTCTTAAAATTCGGGCTCCAACTCAATTACCTTTGTTTGCTTCAGATCTCCTCTGAACATAATCACTGCATAGGGATTGTTATGATGCTTTCCCTCAACTTTTTCAGCACCCTGAACTGTGACTACAAGTAAACCACCTTTGTTTAAGGATAAGTCTCGAGATACGGTTGTACGCTCACTTTGCGTGTGGTCACTACAATCTAAAAGTCCACTAAACCTTTCTCCTTCTTCCCTGAAAGGTTTGAACGTTAATTCTATCATAAGCTTTCCTCTTGGTTTTTTGTTCTCTGGGTCATTGGGGTTTTCGTTCTTGGCCAAAACAAGTGTAAATGCTTTAGTCTCATGAGGTGTAAGCGTTTTCAATGGAACTACTTGTATTCCCAACTTGTCATGGGTCCCAAACTGCAACCAACAGAATTACAGAGTTCTCAGACAACTTGGATTCACAGAAAAGTGAACAAATCTGACACTCTTGTTTGCTTTATGTTTGCTGTACTCCAAGCTAAACAACAAAAAGGAATCATCTTATGGAGTATAGAGCTAAGAAAAAAAGAAAGGTATATGTTACCTTTTCCCAATCATAAACCTGTAGCCGAAGAACTTGAGAGTCAGGGTCTTTGACAGTGAGCTTAAAGTCTTCATTCCACTGTGGATTAAGGCTCTTCATCTTGATAGAAGTCTTCTTTCCTGGAAATCTTTCACCGCTTAGGCTGACTTTAACATAAGGGTCAGAGCTTCCAAAAAGGTCCATCTTTAAGAGATTTAGTGCTCTTACAACTTTCACATGTAGAATGCCTACGGGCTTATTTACAGCTCCTCTGTTTATCGAAAATTGGAACATAAGATTCATCAATCATCATTGATAAATGATTGATGACAAAGTTCACTTGAAATATCTCATGGTGTTTTTTACTCTTTTCCATTATCTCTTAACCAAAAAGTTCTACTACTAATTGCAGAAGCAAACAACTTTTCCAAATTTTCACAGCAAGTAGAGTTTTTCTAGTCTGGTTGATAATGTTGCATTACTGAAGAACTTACGCTGAGTCGTCGAGGATTTGTATGCTAAGTGTTTGTGGCCACAGATAGAGGCTAGCAATTTGCTCTCGTATCAGCTCCTGGTAGCAGTAAATTAAAGAATCATTTAACGAAGAATCTGCATTTTCATACATATCTCCAATATGTAAGAAGAAACACTTATATTCATGACCACCCTGACCAGTTTTGGTTTTCAAAGTTCTTGTTTAGCAGCTTAGTTCTTGGAGGTTGAGATGTGAGCATGGCAGGGCCATATTATTGACAACTGCAGTTTAAGATTTACATCTTCTTTAGCTGTCTTTTAGGATTAAGTTCTGAAATCCTTGGCAGTAACACTTCCCAGAATTTTCAATCCGCAATACTCACAATGAGAATCTGCCCAAGCAAGTTCTACTCGGCTGGTGTGAGATATTATATGTTGAACATAGCAAGAAGAGAACTGGAATGATTTAAATTTTGAGATTGTTAATGATTTAAAGTTTGAGATTGTTCTCCATAATGTTGGAAGAATCAAGTTAACTGGCACAAACAGAATCCTTTATGACGTGTGTACACAAGGTAACTGCAGATATTGTCCAGGCACCAGCTTTATGGGTCATGATTATGTTAATATTTTAAGCCATCACCTTCCAAAGGTCAACCATCTCAAGATAATTTAAATAATTTCGATTAGCACAGTTTTCCAAGAACAGCATAAACAAAGAAAATCCAACCTGCAAGTTATGAGCATCCAATCAAAATTTGGAAACTACCTGAGTACCTGAACAAATTGATACAACCCTGGAATTGCCATAACATCAGCTCCAAGCAATTTCATTCCGAAGTCGACATGTGGCTACAATCAGATATGTAGCTCTGTCATTTTGTTGACCCATAAGCAAACTGTCTAAATGAGCTGGCAATTCCAGCACTTGGCATCATTACCTTCTCTAGCAACGAAACCAAGATGTTGGAAAAGCAAGGAAATGTAGGTACTAGAGGTTTTAAGGTTATCCGTAGGACTGCTGACACTTGGACATCCAACAACTGGGAACAAGAACAAACACTTGATCAATATCCTGGAAAAAGCTGAAAGCTTTTGAAGAACATTACATTAGCTGTATAAATCAGAAACAAGAAAACTAAGGTTGTAGATACTGTGTATTTGAAATCTCTTCTGACCTGAACCGTGACGGGCACGGAAAAGAAATTCAACACCAGGGTTATGTTAGGATTTCCAGCCCATCTAACAGCAGTCTCAAAAACTAACTCTTCTTCGTTGCTTTCATGCACTTTGATGCCTGCAGCCAGTTCCAAGAATAAAAAGCCATAAGAAAACAATAATCTTACACGATAGACAGGTACCTTCACGCGGATGATGATCACTTGGTAAAATGCAATACAGCCTGCAGGAGAGCTACTTTTCTATTGAAAACAAGGCTAGATTTTAATTGTTTCCTTAGAAACTCGTAAGTTTGATGGAATCAAGATCACCAAGCCAAAAAGTATAGTTACAGTTCAAAGGACCTCTGCAACCGCAAATAACATCAACAATATCTGATACTCACCGTGCATAATAGGGGGAAGAGTTCCAAGGGTCAAGCTCTTAAAATCTATAGACTTGATAAGAAACTTGCTGCTATACTCCGCAAAAATAGGAGCTGTAATGCTGCTTATCATACCAGATATAGCCTGTAGGCACATATTTCAAAGATAATGCAGATACTAATCGGGATATGAACACTAATTAAAGATATTTCAATTTACCCTGTCAAGGTAGGGCCACATAAAGCACACATACTTATTCAACCAGTCAATCTGAGAATCGTATTGAAAGAATCAGCAATGGTAAAACCTAATGTAAGATTATAATCAAGAGAAGTTATTCAACATGAAAAGCAACAGAACTCACCCTGTCATAGTCAGGATGTTTCACCCACATGGGAATCTCTTGAAAAAAATCAAACAGCCTGCTTGTATCCAACTCCTGAAGTGGCTTGATTACAGGTTCCTACATATATACAAGCTTAATTAGACGAGCTGGGAAAGGAATTCTTCCCCATCAAAACAGAACAGATTATTCAAAAACCTAAATGTAGCTTGCAGTAAATTCCCTGACCAAAAGAAGATGGCTTTACGTACAAATGTATAGAACAGTTGCAGAAAGTTGATAGGAAATCTTAAAAAGGGTTGATAGGAAGTGTTACCTTAACATCCCGAGGCTCAGAGTAAAAGAAAATAAAGAAACCTAATAAAAGGCCAATTGGGATTCCAATCCCGAACCCAATGATTCCTAATAAGCTACTTTGAAACCCCATTTTCTATCAATCCAAACACGGGGCAAGAAAATGTAAGTGGGTCTGGTCGATCAAATGGAAAGGAAAAAGGAAGAACAGTAGTACATTACACCACAACTATTAAAAAAGAAAAAACAAAACAAAAAACGAGCGAATTCATGAATGACAAATGAGAATTAACAGGAAGTTTTATGTAAGTTGTAACATAAAAGGGTCACAGGATCTACGTACGTGCAAAGAAAATGAAATCGGAAGCCTAACGCATCAAGCGCGGCAAGTAACTGACAAGACAGCGGAAGTCTGCAACTATCCACGTGTCCAAGACAATTGGAGCTTTTTCGTTACATCTAACGATTTTGGAACTTCTTGTGAGATGTGGGAAGCAGTTAGTGGCTGGTTAATGACTTTTGTGGGATCTTATGTGTGTGATCAAATTCTGTGGCGGACTAAATTTAAGTGACACTTACAAGCCATAAGTTATAATGTATATCCACTTTAGCCTGACTATTGATTTACCTAATTTAATTGTAAAAGTCTTAATTCGTTCAACTTTTAAGTTCGATTTTTAATTTTTCTATTAGATTTACTTTAATAACTCTTATTATTAAAAACTGATCAATTTATTTTTTAATTTTTTAATTTTTTAAATTAATAAATTTTTATAAATTAAAATTAATTAATTAATTTCCATTTAACAATCTATTTTTCAATTAAACTTCAAAAACTTTGATAAATAAAGACAATATCTTTTAATCATATTTTAAATTCTTTAATTTTATTCAATCTTTAGTCGATTGTATAATGATCTAATACCGATTGAACAATTTAAATCTTGAATTTTATATCGTACCAGTGATTCACTAAATGACCGAGAAAGTCATAATGTACACAAAAGATTTGTTCTATCAATTGAATCACCTCTTTAGATGCTTTGGTGACTTGGTGATTGACACTCTTCAATTGCCAGTAATTTTATGTATAATGTTATTATAATGTCATGTACAATATTTTTTTAACATAATTTGTAAAATTGCTTATCACCCCATGCACACATCCGAATAAGATACAGTGAACTATAGACACCTTACTCTCGTTTTACGGAGCCCCAAAAATCTCAATCTAATATACTTTTAACACAAGCAAAGAAAGAGTCCCCTAACTCAACTCTTGCGTTACTTTAATTAACATTAAATTGTAATTCTAGCACTTATTTTTTGGGAATTGGATGGTTAGGATGGTTTGTGGCGCAGATGGCACAGGGCAACGGATACGGGAGATTTGCTCCTTATTTAATTAGATGGTTGAGATGATTTGTGGCACAGAAAGTACGGGACAACGGGTACTGAAAATCTGCTCCCTATTTTGGCTAAGAGGCATTAATTAACATGTGGTGAGTTTACATAAAAGTTCAATGAATGTGGTTGAAAATAAGAAATGTTTTTGTAATATTGAGAGAGAGTTGCTTTGGTTTTGAGGCTCATGTTATTAGATTATAAACCGTACAGTTTGTGGTGAATTATTTTAGAAAATCATTACACATGTGAAGCTGAAAGAGAGTGTAGCTTGATGCATTGAATCGTCATTGTTTTTGTTATTGTAATGTTTTCTCAATATGATTCCCCACGTTATAATGTGCTTGTTTTAAATTTTATATCTCTAATTTTGACTTCTAATTAAGAAAAAAAGGAATCTTTTTTGTCAACATTTTAAAATTCTCTTATTATAAAAATAAAATATATAAATCTCTCTTGTAGTTTAAGATTTTTTTTCAAGTTTTATATATATTGAAAAAATTCTTTTTTTTTATAATTTGTTTAAAGACTAATGATGAGAGTGAGTCTTTGAGTAATTGGTAAAGTTGCTTCGGTCAGAAGTTCAAGTCACGGAAATAGTCTCTTTGTAAAGATACACCCTCTCCAAATTCTTGCAAAACAGGGAGCCTTATGAATTGAGTACGTTAACTTTTTTAAATACTAAAGATGAAATAAACGCGGTGTGAATATCAGGCATGTAATAATCAAATGTCTCTTACAAGATAAGTCAATTCACCTCTTTAAACAGACTTGAATGTATTGAACCTGAATCAATTAATAATTTAAAAGTTTTATAATAAATTACTAATTTAAATTAAATTTAATTAATTAAATTCAAATTTAAGAGTTAAGTAAAATCGTCATGTAAACAATATTTGATTGATACAATTGCGATGTTCATATTATATATATTTTATCATTTTTTAATCAAAGTCTAAAAATGGACTTTTTTGCCGAAAACTCTTTCATCTGACAGCAGCAAAGGCTCAAACTCCGAGTTCTAGTGTCAAATTTAAACAACTACTACGAAGAGTGGAAGCAAGACCAAGAATCAACAGTCATTTCTGGATTTCAACAACGAGCAAAGAACAATGTTGTTAGATGGTCCAGCCCTACGCAGGATCAGTGAAATGCAACTTTGATGTAGCCATTCAATCAGCCCAGGGAATCACGTCATATGGTATAGTAATCAGAGGCGCAAATGGTTTTTTTCTCAATTGTTTTCTAGTTTTGCGATATCATACTACACATCACTTATTGCCAAAGCTATGGCATTCAAGGAAGCTTTAATATGATTAACGCATTTGGGTTTTACCTCAGTAGAGGTGGAAACAAACTGCCTCCAATTCGTCCAACGTTTCCATGGTGCACATTCGGGAATCAATGAGGTGGGAGCAATATTGGATGACTATAAATTACTTTTTAGTAGATTTCAATCTTGCTCATCTACATAGATTCTTAGGGCAGCCGACTTATTAGCTACAGTAGCTAATGGCTATCCCAATAGGTCTAGCTGGGATATACCACCAGAATTTTTGATAAACACTATACGGTTTAAAGCAGAGTTTCATCGGTAAATATATATAGTTAAAAAAAAGATGGACTTTTTCTATAAAATTAAAAATTATAAAAAGAAATTCAAAAATTTTTAAGATTAAATTTTTTTAAGGTCTTTGTATTTTACCCTTATTATAATCTCAATAAATAAAACTTTTAGATATTACGATAAAAATATAATCTTATTATTAAAAGTGATGTAAGTCAATAAATTTTGACCTTAGTTAATTTGATCACATGAATACATTTGAATCGTGCCATACTCTCATAACATGATAATGTGGACCATGGCGTCTACTGAGAGATTCCTCCAACTTGAGGTTGCTTGGGATTTAGAATTTAGCTTTTGTTGGTGTGTTATTATACCACTTTGCTCTGTACTTTTTACTTCAGAAAGTACCAAAAATGATCGTAGCAAGACCCACCTTAGCTCCAATGTTATAATAATCAGATTAAAGATTAAACCATTAATGGATATTTTATAACTTGTGGTCCTAAAGGGAAGCAAAAAGTAGGTTGTAAGAAAAAAGGAGCTATCAAGGCCTCCCCTTTACCTCATGCTAATATATATAATAATTACATTGCATAGAACATTTTAGGAAATATTGTGACAAAGACACTGCTAGTGACTAATCCCCCTTCGCGGTACTGATACATCCTTTTGGGGGCTGCTGCTGGCCCAGAAGTTTGCTACATTCCCAAAGGCAGGGATCGAACCCGGAACCTCTTGGTTAAGCGACGAAGTTATGCGCAACCTACGCCAACCTACTGGGTTGTGACAAAGACACTAACAAGAGAAGATAAAAGAATCTACTTTGTTTCATATTATTTATGATGTTAGGAGATGTGATTGCATAAGGTAATTAAATTAAAAATTAGACATATTAGGCGATTGCATTTTATTTTACTTCCTAAATAACTTCTCTTAATTCTCTAATACACGATTAAGGGTACATGTGCTAAGCAATATTTTAAGAACCGGATCGAAAGTTAAACCTGTAAGATGATATGTTTAACAATTAAAAGGTTGAATCGGTATTAATTAGACCGTCATCATACCAGCTAAAAATTGGATAAAATTCAAGAATTTAACAAATGATTGACAGAAAATATCTTTTTGATTGAATAATTTGCAAAAGTAATTATTAAATAAAAATTAATGAATTAATTATAGTTTATAAGTACTTATTAATTTATAAAAATCGATCGATTAATTAATAAATTGATCAATTTTTAATAATAAAAATTATCAAAATAAATCGATTTTTTTCACATACTTCAAAGAATTCCATTATATTTATCTATCAAATATAAAAAAAAATTCATGAACGGATAATGTGATGCCGACAATGAGCAATGCTCTGACATTCTGGGTTGTTACTTAGTCTAGTTCACGTCGTAGTCTCACTGTGAGCTGCCACTGTTCCAAGAGGCGCTTCCATGACTGTTGCCTCGACCAACCTCTACATGCTTCGGTTAGTTTAATCACTGTGTGTCTAAAAAATACTTGCTACCTTATTTTCTTATTTTACTTTATAACTTCATATTTGCAAATGGTAAGCCTTGAAATAATCTATTGATCATTATAACTTTCCACATATTCCACCAAGTGAAAAACCTTATGCATTTATTATATAATTTTATATTCTTTACATAGATTATTTAAATAGGATATTTTTTGAAAATAGAAGTTAACATGTAATTGCATATTGGCTACAAAGAGTAACTAATTGTTGTCCAAAAGTGAAATTTCAAGTTGTATTTTTTAAAATCTCTTATTAGTTACTACTTTTTTCTTGCATACATATAATAAATAATAATTTAATATATAACCTAAAAAGAGAAAATGATCAATTTTTGTACAATTTATTGTTTCTAATATTTGTAGATTTGCAACTTGTACAATTTATTTTATTGAAGAAGAAAATTAAATGACACTTGCATGGCAACATATTATAATTATTTTATTTTATTTAAATAAAAGAGACTATATTTGTTGCTAATTTAATTTTTTAGTTGAGTGGATTCTCTATTTATTTCAAACCCTTTATTTAGTTTTTAAATTAATAATCATCTACAATTTCATATTTGGACATGGTTTATCGAAAACAACCTGTCTACAGTTAAGAATAAGATTGTGTAATATAAGAAATCTCCAAATTTTGCATTTTAGCAAATTTTTTACTGAATTATTGTTGTTGAGGTTCAGATTGCATGTTCTCATTACTCTGTTCTTACCGTGTTTTATGAGTATTTATTAATTTAATTTATGTGAGTCTTATTAAATAGATAGATACTCATGGAATATGATAAGGATAGAGTAATAAGAATAAACAATCTATTTCCGTTGTTGTTGTCGCCACCATCATTATCGTCTTCTTTGTCGCATCTTCTGAGTTGGTACAAATAACTTAAATTTGTCAACCATCTTACCTTTAACAATGGCATAACCATGCATTTATTTTCTTGACATTCTTTTTTCTAAAATTGGCTCTACTCCTCTCTCTCTCTCTCTCTCTCTCTCAACTTTATTTTTGTGTATTATGAGTCAACTTTCTAAGTTTAAAGGATGATCTTAAGAAAGATTTAGAAGCCTGTCTATATCTATTATTTTTATAAATTGTTTCTTCAAAATAGGAAGCGAGAAAAAATAGAAAAAAGACAAATAAGCAATGTTTTAAAAGTTAATAAGACAAAAGATTTCAGGTTAAAAAAGTATAACTAACATAAAATTGACTAAAATTAAATAAAATTTAAAATTTAAAATATGATTCAAAGATATTACTTATCGAATAATTTAAAGTTTAATTGAAAAAGAGATTATTAAATAAAAATTAATTAAAAATTTTAGTTTATTAAATTTTATTAATTTACTAAATTAATCGATTAAATAATAAAGTAAATAAATTAACTAATTTTTAATAACAAGAGTTTTTAAAGTAAATCTAACTAAAAAGTTAAACAATTTAAAATTATTACGATTAAATCAGTCAAATTAGTTAAAGTTTTTAATCATTATAAATAAATAGTGTAATATAAAATTTTGACGAGTATGAATGTTTATTAATGTTATTTTATTAAATAACGATAAAAGTCAACTAACAAAATAATAATGTAAAATAGTTGACGACTATTTGGTAACTTGTTCTGTCATACTGCAACCCCAAACTTGGGAATTCTTCTATTTAGGGGCATGGAATTGGAGTAATTATATCCAAGACCTAACTTTTTCAATTGTACGCTTTGCCTATTTAGTTCCTCACTGCGCTCAGGTATGGCAGATTGTCCCACCAATAATTCTATCCATTTTTAATAATAAAAAACTGATACTATATCAAAAAAATTTCTGAAACTTTAATTTTATAAAAAAATAAGATACAACGATAAGGACGACGACAACAACAACGACAACGACTCAATTTCACGAAACTCTCTATTTTATAAAGATTAAAAGAGGAACATTAATTGTATATAACTTTTTTTTTATTTTACAAAAAGATTATTTTCGTGACTCAAATTAATAATTTTTTACAAGACTTTTGGTTTACTTGCAATAATAAATAAACGATGGAATGAAGATTATTTAAGAATAGAATAAAACATCTAATTCTAAAATCAAATGAAGAAATACCTCATTATTACATTTAGTCTGAAGCCTCGTATTAAAATAAAGATTAAAAAAATTTAATAATATGCAGTGCTATTCTTATTATAAAAAATACTGTATTATCAAAAACAGTGACAAAGGAATAGCTTACCATGACTCCCAATGCCAAGTCTTCGCCTTTTTAAGCACTTAAAAAGAAACACAAAAGGCATTTTGTAGTCATAAATGTAAAAGGTTAGAAAAGCGTCAACTGACTTTTCATTTTATTTAAAGAGTTTTCCCTTTTAAACACAACGTTTTGATCTTCCGTTTAAAGAGTTTTCCATTTTTAACAATTAATTACTTAAGTTTCAGCACAGAGGTAAATAAAATAATCTCACTATTTAATTAAATAATTAATATTAAGGTAAAATTGATGAAAAAGGCTTACTCCAAGTCCAAGGAAGGAGGAAGGCAAGAGAAAATCCATCTGTTATATTTTATTTAACTGCGTAGTATGCCTCTTCATGAGATCTACTTCTGAGGCCACTTGATAGGTAGATAGAGAGAGAGAGAGAGAGAGAGAGAGAGAGAGATGAAAAAAACAGAAGAGGGAAGAGAGTGAGAGTGAAGGTTGATGATTTTAGACCTTAATCAAAGTTTCTCAAACGCTAATTCAACAATACTGAGCTTGGCTGGTATGGTTTTTCTTTTTCTTTTTTTGGGGGAGGGTTTTATGCAATTTGACTTTGGTGTCCGTACAAATGAAGATAGTTTATTTTCCCAAAGCCGTTTCTGCTTTCTTCTGTTTAATCAGATCTACTTTTGTGGTTTCTGCCTAGGCGGGGTTTCTGGGTCGTTTCTTTGCTGTGAAGATGAAATCTTTTTGCTAATGGGTTTTGTTTCGCTGATGATTAGTTTGTGTTCTGCTAAAAGAGTTCTCTTTTTTCTTGTTTTTGTTTCTCTTCTTTGATCATAATCAATCCCGAGCTTTGAGGTTTCTAAATGGGCTTTGAGCTCTTTCTTTTTTCTTTTTCCTTTTTGGTTCTTCCACACTTGGTTGGCTACTAGCAGTTTTGTTCTGTTGAGCTTTTGTTCTTTTGACGACTTATAATTTTAGGTTGCTAGGAGTTAGTGTTGGAAGTTGAGAGAAAAGTAATTTGTAACTATGTGGAGAAAATGATCTTATCTGCTCTCTGTTTCCCGTACCCTTTAGTGATTGAACTTGTTGGTCACACTACTGTTACGATTGAGGTTAGGTCTTGTACCGTGTTTGGTGAACTTTTTGACGGGGTTGTACACAGTTGAATGCTGTTACTTTGTTCTGGATGCTATCAATTGATGCTATTGCTACAAATTGCCTGTAATCTCGATCTTCTATGTTGCGAAATTAACTTTTGCTTCTGAATACTTCATTTAAGTACCTATCTTGGAAGTTCAGTGGCTACTGTTTAACAAATATGTAGTTACTTACACGTTCACCTCTTTGCATAAATACAGGCATCTGTGTGACTTTTTCTGGATAAGTATTTGGAGCCTCTGTAGAACTTCAGTAATTTTTTACTCTAACCAGTCGTGGATACCAGAAGAACGTGTGAGGGCTTCAAATGTCCTAAGTTGCTGCTCTTATCAGGTACTGAACCAGGTATCTAACGTGTTGTAGCTACTCTACAGGAGCAAGCGAGGTGAGCTGGGATCAAGTTGTAGATTGGTCTTTGATGATCACACTCAGCTATGCATGTAACTGGCAGTCATATGCAACAAGTTTTGCTTCAAGGAGATTGCTTGTGGTTTGATGTGCATTATATGGGGCTGGAAGTGGCTTGCATGTCTTAGGAGAAGCAGATTTAAGCAGCAACAGAATTCAATCGCTCTTATAACTCTAGGAGGTTGTTCTTTGCTTGAAAATTCTGTTTAATTAGTGCATTGTGCTGGTTGTTCATTTTGGTTGCTGATTGAGACATGGAAGCTGAGTTTGTAAGTACTAACAATCCGCCGGGTGTTCTTCATGGAATGCTTCCTGCTATTGCACCGGCGCTTCTGATTGCACTGGGATATGTTGACCCTGGAAAGTGGGCAGCAACAGTTGAAGGAGGTGCTCGTTTTGGATTTGATCTGGTATTTCCTATGGTCTTTTTCAATGTTGCTGCAATGCTGTGCCAATACCTATCAGCTCGGATTGGTGTGGTTACTGGAAGAGATCTTGCCCAGGTAATATTTAATCAGCTTTGTGCTCATCTGAGTTAATTTATTTTTTTTATTTGGTATTGCATTGTTTTATTTTCCCTACACATATATATTATCGTGAGTTCTATTGTCCTTATGTTTTCCTAGATTACTGAAATTGAAATGTATCAAGAAGCGGCCTAAATGTACATAGAATTGTTTGTCGATGTCATATAATGTCCTTCTCTTTTTTAGCATGGGAAGGAAAGAATGTAGTTGTTCATCTATGGATCTTGAGTTTTTCAATTAAATGACCATATGTTTGTTGTTTGTGCTGGTTATACATTTTCATTTCAAAGAATCTGTAATCGCTTCAAGAACTTCCATTTTAACTTTCTGTTATGCAAAGAATTTGTTTACTACTCTTGGACATTATCTAACTGGGTTTTGATTTACCAAACTTGTTTCTTCTTTATTGATGCCACAGATTTGCAGCACTGAGTACAACAAGTTCACATGCATGTGTCTGGGAGTCCAAACATCACTTTCTGTGGTCATGTTGGACCTTACCATGGTAGTACTCTGATACTTGGTCACCTGCAGTTACTTTTAGTTAGTAGAACTGGTCAATTTGCAAATTGATCAAAGTGCCTTGCCGGACCTAATTAACATTTGCTCCTAACTTGTAAATTTCCTGATTTTATTAGATCCTTGGCATTGCACATGGACTTAATCTTCTCCTTGGGATGGACTTGTCCACTTGTGTTTTTTTTACTGCACTGGATGCGGTTTTCTCCCCACTTTTTTTCAACTTCCTGGTAAGTTAGACCAGTGGGACTTCTTTTTGTTCTTTCTTTCTAGAAAATTCACCTATAATTTTTAACTACTTGCTTTTCAGGAGAGATACAAGGCAAATTTTCTCTTAACACGTTTTGTGGTTCCTATATTAGCCCTTTATATCTTTGGAGTATTCAGCAGTAAGCAAGAAACCCCACTTTCCACGAATGGGGTGCTGACAAAGTTAAATGAGGAAAGTTTGTTTGCCTTGATGAGTCTTCTTGGAGCAAATATCATGCCTCATAATTTTTACCTTCATTCTTCTATGGTTCTGGTATGTGTCTTTTCCTCCAATCTTTTCCTTCAACATGGTAGCCACCATTTTCTATTGTTGTGGTGATTTTCTTTTGTGTCTGTATGCTTCTGTGTACGCAGGGCTTATGCATGTGTGTAGTTCTTTAGTTAAAGGTTGCTCTGCATAGGGTGGCAGATGTGGCATGGTTAGAAGGCATTACTATTGTCTTTGACTTCTTGAAATTTTTGCTATGGTTATTAACTTTTGTTCTTTGTTGTTACTGAATTTCGCACCCATTTACTAGCTTTTGGATGCTATTTGAGTTTCTTATTCTTTCAAATAACTGATACCATCATTTTCGGTTTGAATATATCTGAAATTTGACATTTCAATGTTTTACAGCAACATCAGGGACCACATGATGTCTCTGAGAATGCCTTGTGCCATAAGCATTTCTGGGCCATATTTTGCACATTCTTTGGCATTGCGGTGGTGAATTATGTGCTTTTGAGTTCAGCTGCAAATGTGTTCTATAGTAGTGACCTGGTTTTGCTTACATTTCCTGATGCATTGTCACTACTGGAACAGGTAATTCCTGATTGTATGACCATTTTTAACATGCAACGCAACATTATGTATAACCTTTAATGTACTCTTTGATTTGTTTTTCTTTCCAAATAATTGATGCAGGTTTTCAGGAGTCCAGTAGCACACTTTGCTTTTGTACTAATTTTGTATCTCACAAATCAAATAACTGCATTAACCTGGAATCTTGGCGGACAAGTAATCTTACATGATTTTCTCAGTCTGGATATTCCTAATTGGCTTCAACGTGCTACTGTTAGAATTATTGCCCTTGTCCCAGCCCTTTATTGTGTATGGACATCAGGAGTTGAAGGAGTATATCAATTGCTTATGTTTTCCCAAGTTATAATAGCTCTGCTACTTCCATCTTCTGTAATCCCACTTTTCCGAGTCGCTTCATCCAGACAAGTCATGGGTGTCTACAAAATTTCTCATCTTCTGGAATTCATTGCGGTGATTACATTCATGGGCTTGCTAGGTCTGCAGATTATATTTGTTATAGCGATAATATTTGGGGATAGTGATTGGGTAGGGAATTTGAGGTGGAACATGGGCATTACTTCATCTGTGCCTTACATTACTCTGCTCATGACTGCCTCTTCATCATTTTGTCTAATGCTTTGGTTAGCAGTTACTCCTTTGAAATCTGCAACCCACCTAGATGCTCAGGTTTGGAGCTGGGACGTACAAGATCCCACACATGAGCTATCTCGAGGGAGGGAGGGGATAATTTCGGGTGAAACTAGATACGATGGAGAAGAACACACTTACAAGCAGGAACAGGTTTTGACATCAGACAAATCCATCGACGGTTACCCAGATATATTTATCACAAAAGCTGGTCATAATTTACCCGTAACGGCTGTGGAGTCTCATAATAATCTTCATCTGACAACTATTGAGGAGAATCATTCCCATGGTACTTTTCCCAGTGACCAGGTATGCTACCAACAGGATCATGCACCCAGTGAAGAGTCTTTGTCTATGGCAGTTGCAGTTAATGACGTTTCTGACGGTGATTCGGTAGATTACAAGACATTTAAGATTGAATCAATTGACAGAGTTGAAAAGACTGTGGTTGTGGAAGGAGATTTACAGGTTGAAAAGAAGGATGATGAGGCAGATGCTTGGGAGCCTGAAGAATTGCCAAAAGGAGTTCCTGGAAGCACCTCACCATTGACTTCTGATGGTCCAGCATCATTGAGGAGTCTCAGTGGAAAAAGTGATGAGGGTGGCAATGGTGCTGGAAGCCTCTCAAGATTAGCTGGGTTGGGTCGAGCTGCAAGACGCCAATTTGCTGCAACTCTGGATGAATTTTGGGGACAGTTGTATGACCTTCATGGGCAATCAACTTCTGATGCTAAGTCGAGAAAGTGGGATGTCTTGTTGGCTGATCCAAAGCTTGCGTCTTCTTTACTGAAAGTGGATACAACTGGAAAGGATTTTGGTGGATATTTCCCTTCTGTAGGTGGTAGAGGATCTGACCCTATGGTAAATTCAAGCTTATCTGATTCTCCCAGGCAGCCAAGGATACAAAACCGTATTGACTCATTATATGCATTTCAGAGGGGTTCTATGTGGTCCAATCACATTCAATTACCGGATGCGTATGTTCAAGGTTCCAGCTGCAATGTTGTGGACTCTTCTGAGAAGAGGTATTCTAGTATGCGTACTCTGCCATCAACTGACGGCTGGGATACCCAACCAGCTACGGTTCATGGTTCCAGCCACAATGTTTTGGAATCTACTGAAAAGAAGTATTCTAGTTTGCGAAATCTACCATCAACTTATGGCTGGGATGCCCAGCCAGCTACCATTTATGGTTCCAACCGCAATTTCCTGGAATCTACTGGGAAGAGGTATTCTAGTATGCGCACTCTGCCATCAAATGACGGATGGGATACCCAGCCAATTACAGTTCCTGGTTCCAGCCACAATGTTTTGGAACCCAGTGAGAAGAAGTATTGTAGTATGCAAACTCTACCATCAACTGATGGCTGGGATACCCTGCCAACTACCATTCTTGGTTCTAGCCGCAGTGTTTTGGAATCTACTGAGAAGAGGTATTCTAGTATGCGAAATCTACCATCAACTGATGGCTGGGATACCCTGCCAACTACCATTCCTGGTTCTAGCCGCAGTGTTTTGGAATCTACCGAGAAGAGGTATTCTAGTATGCGAAATCTACCATCAACTGATGGCTGGGATACCCAGCCAGCTACAGTTCATGGTTATCAAATAGCACCAATTGTAAACCGGATTGCTAAGGACAGTAGTTCCAATTGTTTAAATGATCAATGGGAATCAGCAGCACCTTTATCCCCATCTCTAGGTCCTAGAAATTTTAGTGGCCCATATGCAGCTGCATGGGCACAGAAGTTGCAAAATGGATCGAGCGCTCCCCAAGCCTCACGATTTACAGCATCTAGAAATATTCTGCTCCAACCTGACAGAGCATGTTATGGTGCTTGCTCATCTGGATTGTCCGATGATGGGGGTATGTCCATCAATTCAAAAACGTACCACAGCCTGCCTGACATTCCTGGACTATCTGGGCTGTATTCCAGCTTATTGCCTGGAAAGAGTGCACAGTGGGACAGTCCTGTTAGTTTTGGTTCATCACTTGGTAGAACAAACAATGAGCAGTCCTTTTATGCAAATACTGGGTCAAGAACAGGAGGTTTGTTGGCTTTTGATGAGCTATCAAGAGGCTATGGAGATGGATCTCTCTGGTCCAAACAGCCATTTCAGCAGTTTGGTGTGGCTGATAGAACTCGATCTGTTGGGAACAATGCTGGAAGGTTGTCAAATTCAGTAGCTCGAGAAGGTACTTATCTTGTGGATTCAGAGGCCCAGCTTCTTCAATCTTTCAGAGACTGCATGATGAAGCTTTTGAAGTTGGAAGGATCTGATTGGTTGTTTAGGCAAAATGATGGTGCTGACGAAGACCTCATTGATCGTGTGGCTGCAAGGGAGAAGTATTTGTATGAAGCCGAAATGAGAGACGTGAACCTTTCTGGTTCTTTGAGATATGACGAAACAGGTACAGGAATTATATCAGGATCCTCGGTTCCCAATTGCGGAGAGGACTGCGTCTGGAAAATGGATTTGGTGGTCAGCTTTGGTGTCTGGTGTATTCATCGAATTCTAGATTTGTCCCTCATGGAAAGCCGACCTGAACTCTGGGGCAAGTATACTTATGTCTTAAACCGTCTTCAGGTATATTTCTTTACCACAATTTTTCAACTGCAATAATTGACGGTTGTCTATATAAAATGTTTATTCATGTTTACAGTTTGTTGACCATATAAAAGAGCACCTCTATTTTAGTTGGATACTGTTGGGCCAAATTGTGCTCATCTCCTGCGCTCACTCATACTTTCAACATTGAGCTCTACTACCTTGTATATGTGAATGACATGTTTATGACCTGTATATAATGTAAATTGTCAGTGTGATCTACTTTTACCTCTCAGCCTCTCTCTCAATCTGTATGTTTGTGTGTGTTTTCTCTTAAACATTATAAAGCAATATTACTTTGGTTAACAGGGAATCATAGATCTGGCGTTTTCGAAGCCCCACAGCCCTCTTTCCCCATGTTTATGCCTGCAATTTCCCCCTACTTACCAAAATAGGTCAAGCCCCCCTCTTTCAAATGGAATGTTACCCCCTACAGCAAAACCAGGCAGGGGAAAGTGCACAACTTCATCAATGCTGTTGGATTTAATAAAGGATGTTGAGATGGCCGTATCTGGTCGTAAGGGTCGATTAGGGACTGCTGCGGGAGATGTGGCTTTCCCAAAGGGAAAGGAGAATCTTGCTTCTGTACTGAAGCGATACAAGCGCAGGTTATCCAACAAGCCGAATGGTGGTAAATGAGTAAAGGGAAAGTGAAGGAGGCACTTGCATTAGGCTCTTTACGCTCAGTTTGGCTCAGGTGGGTGATACTGAGCTCTTGGATAATTCCAATGGCAGCTTAGTGAGGTGATCAGGTCATTAATTTACGGCTGGGTATGGCAAGCTTACTCTCTTGTATTAAAAGAAATGTGCTGCAAATCATGTGATTGTGTGTTTATGTATACATAGGGACAAAATTACTGGAAATGTACTTTGCGGCAGTATCAAGGAAAATGGTTAGAAAGGGTAAAGGTTGATCAGGTGCTACTCTGACTCTGTTTCTGCAACTCCTGTATATATGTATGTTACCTTTTTCATAAAGTGCACAGCAAGAGAAGTTCATTTCACTCGAAGAAGGAAGTTGACCATGTTTGTTTACCTGATTTGTGACTAGTACAAGTGATTACTTTGAATTTTCGGTATTTATAAACTGATTTTAATTTGGTAAGTAGAATTTTATTTTATTTTAAAATGGAAAAACCTACATTAAGAACAGTTTGATATCTGTGGATTGAATGTATAACTTCAATATTATGCATGCTTAATGTTCTCATATTTCAAAATCAATTTAAAGTTTCAATTGTTAATCATCTTCATTTGAATTAGTATTTTTTGATAAAATAATTATCTTTTGATATTAAATATTGATTTTGATTTTATAATGGATATATCAGTTAATTTAATTTATATTTTTAAATTAGAATCACTTTTACTAAAATTGCCACATGACAAATTTGGTGAAACTAACTATATATATATAAGTATTTAAAATTATTAAATTTAGTATTTTTAGTATTTTGAGTACTTTTTTTTTACATTAAAAAAAATACTTTATAGAGTAACCTTTTCTTTATATTTTTACAAAAAAAAATTGATTCTATGACTTAAACTTATGACTTTATAGTTATAAAAGAGCAACTTTACTTCTTACTAAACTTGTTGTCTAAATATATGATTTTTTTCTTCTGAAACATGTTTAATTTATTTTTATGTTTTATTTTGTTTTAAATAAGAAAATCTACAAGTAACAAAATATTGTTTTCAAGCACAACAACATATTCTCAAAATCACAAATTTGTCGAACGAACTCGGTTTAGTCGTTATATCATCCTAAGCAGTCTGGTATAAGAGTCAAAAGCCACGTCATTTTTGCGATGTGAGTTCGTGACACGTGGATCACTCGCAGCCGTTTAACCCAAACCACCACACCTTCTTCTGTTTTGTCCGCTCCCTGATAAACCCTGCGGCTCGTCCTTTGCTTTTTGTAACCTCTGCAAATCAACATCACCTGTGTCTCCTGATGCCCCTGACCTGAGGATTCAATCTTTTTGAACTTCATCAGTGAAAAGGTACGTAGTTATTGTTCAGACCCAATTAAATTGATTTTGTTATCGACTTTGGTGCATTCTTTAATTCCGATATGAATAAGTAGAACGCATCCAACTCCAAGGCAATTAGTGAACTCTCTCCTACGTTTGATTGGTACAGAAAGGAAGGAACAAGGACGTGAACTCTTGTTTGTAATGCTGAAGTGTTTGTAATCGGCGAAGAAAGATTGAAATGAGTGGAGATTTTGAAGTTGTTCTAGTACCAAACCAATGACTTTTAGCAGAAAATTAGGCACACATCTTGACTTGTATGCTTTGGACCTAATACACGCGCGCTTGCTTGTTCGCATGGTGAATCGATATTTGTTAATTATGCTAACATTTTAGGGTTTGGTTTCCTTTTTCGGATGCAGGAGTCGGCTAGCACTATAAAAAAAAGAAGAAGAAGAAGATGGGTTACGTAATAGTGGTGTCACTGCCTTTAATATTGTTTATATTGATAGTGGCTCTAGCATGTTACCTTCTTGGTAGGGCTAAAGGTAGAAATGAAACGGCCAGATTTCCTCCGTATTATGCTCCGCCGGTCCCAGCTCCTCCTGTTCAAGCACAAACCGCCGGTGAAGACAAAGCTTGACATTATGAGGCATTTAATCAACATATTTATTTATGTTTCATTACAGTCCTTGGAGTTTGGAGCTTCCATCTTCTGTTTTCTAGCTGATTTACCAAAAGGTTTGATTTGTGTAATGTCATGTAAAGTATTAGTCCTTGTTAATCAAGTTGCTTAGCAACTCTCAGTTCAGCTGGGAATTGAAAAGGAGTCTGTCTATATGATGGTGTTAAAATTCACAGGCACAATCACACAATTAAAGCACCGAAAAATAAAGAAGGGATGACATAAAGATTTAACGAGGTTCGGTTAATGATGCCTACTTCTTTAGGCAAGAGCAAAGAGAGAATTTTACTATGAAAAAAACGATACAAATAGATCCCTTTTATAACCAGGTTTTATTTTCTTATCGAAACAGGTCTATACCCAAGCTCGGATCCCAATACTAATTTTCGTTTTTCAACAATTCGGGTCGCACCGCAAGTTTATTAGATTAGGTCACCATTTAGATTCACCAAATTTTAAGACAAAATAACAACAAATAGAACGATTGACATTACGCTTGTTGGTTCATATTGTTTAAGGATTCTTAAATGTACCAGAAATCTGTAGGCCTGTTGATATTTTTCACCCATGTCACTGTCAATGTTCAAATTTCCCTTAATTTTTAAGCCACGCCACCAATATGCTTGCTGAACTCCAAGCGATCTTTTTCTGCTTGGAGCTCGCGTGGGACCATGGTATTCGCCATCTTTTTGTTGAATCGGACTCACTGGAAGCCATTTAACTCATCCGAGGCTCGACTACCCCATATCATCCTTATTCTACCGTTATTGTCGACATTCACCTTATGCTGACTCGAGCGTGGGACTGCTCCATCACACACACCTTGCGAAAAGGCAACACTTGCGCCGATTACTTAGCGAAACATGGCTCCTCCCATCTCCAACGCTAGCAGCTGTGGGAGACGCCGGATTCAATGCTCCAATCTCTTTTGTTGTTTGATGTGGGTCTTGGCGGACTGATGCGCCCATAGGCTGCCTTATTTCCTTGTCTACCCAAAAGAAAAAAAGAAAAAACAAAGTAGAGCTAAGTCCTATTTTCTATATACCAAGCCTTGTAATTCAAGCCTAATTATTGATAACGACATCATTTGTGCTTATTATTCTAATAAACTGTGCTATTTAATTTATTTATATATTTATTATCCTTTTATTAAGTTTATTATTAGTAATAGTTTTATCATTATTATTATTATTATTATTGTTATTGTTGTTGTTGTTTTATTATTATTATTATTTTAGTATTATTATTATTATTATCTTTATATATTTATTGTAATTTTATTTACTTATATATTTTTTGTACCATTTTTACTTATTTACCTTTTTAACCAACATTATTATTTTCCTATTACATTTGTATGTGAGTCTATCGGAAATAACATCTCTATTATATAAAAGTAAAGCCGCATGCTATCAAACTTTTCTAAATTTTACTTCATGGCCAAACTTTAAATTAAGTGTGATGACCATGATTTATGTAAATTTTATATAAATGTGGGAATATGAATTCATAGAACATGATACTAACCGAAGATTTTCAAATGGACTTGAGCCGTGGAACTGTTAAAGGTACAATTAGTTATGATTACTTTTAAGTTTTAGGTGGCACTTTCCCACGTGAAAGTGATGTCTCGGACTTTAGAAACAAAGGAAAAAGGAAAATTGGCTTTATCTTGTTGAAGGGAGTAGGTGCTAGGTGGTGCCAATGTCTTAAAATCGGGACAGAATTTATATGGTAATTTAAAATTTAAAGTAGGTGCTAATGTTTTAAAATCGGAACAGAAATTAAATGATAATTTAAAATTAAAATTTTTTAATAAATATTAGATTTTTATAAAATTAACTACAAATTAAATAAAATTAAAAATTTTAAAATATGATTAAAAGATATTATTCTTATTAATCGAAATTTTAAAATTTAATTAAAAAATATATTGATAAATAAAAATTAATTGATTTATTTTAGTTTATAAAAATTATTAATTTACAAAAATTGACCGATTAATCTATAAGTTTATTAGTTTTAACAAAAATGGTTATTAAAATAAATCAAACAAAAAAATTAAAAAATGAACAAAAAAGTTGGACAACTCAAGATTTTTATAATTAAACGAGTCGAATCAGTTAAGTATTTTAATTATCGGTAGACACTAGATTGTTGGACTAATTTAGTTATTAACTAATAATTTTAATAATAACAACTACGGATATATTTATTTTTTATGAGATTAATAGTTTTATTTTTATATAATAAAATAATATGTAAAAAAGCAAATTTAATAAAAGAACAAGATAAGTAAAGGGGTTGATTAAATATTTAATGTGCAATTTAAGATAATTTCAAGAAAATTTAAGTTAATAATCAAGAATAAGGAGAAATCAAGTACATTATTTGTGTTCAACAACTAATTAACTTTTAGTATAAATAGACTTATAAGAACTCTTGATATACTAGAGAGTTACTAAATATTTTAAATGTATATATTACATAACATATATTCAACATAGTTAGAGAAGATGCGTTGAGTTGTATGATTGTGCAACTGACACAATTAAAAAGTTGCTTAGAATATACATTGTGAAGATTTACCTTGACCTTGAATAAGATTTGTGAAGCATTATTCTTTACCTGTAACAAAGTATCATATTTATAAGGGTTTTGTTAATTTATGCTCTATAGTCAATAAGTTGATTATAGTTTAATAATATAATTATTTATAGACATTTTTTATCTTATTCTAATTTACATGTATATGATAAAGTTTATGAGATAAATATACATTGTAAATGAAATTATGATAAGATTATAATTATGAGATTCGTCTTATTATTATTATATTAAGATTGAACATTAATATAGTGTAAAATTACTATCATATGTTATGTTTATTTTTTATGAAAGAAGTAGTCGATCTCATAGATTAAAGTATAGAGATATTTAAACAAATGAGTGAATGCTTATTATAGAACAAACTTATTGAATTGACATTAGATGTAAATTCTATTTAAAACATTACTTGTATATCTATGGAAATTATCATTTTGATGATTGCATAAGTGATTTTTTAACTTGAGATTACCAAAGTATCTCGTATAGAGATTGTTATATTTTGATACAATATATGACTTATTTTAGTTAAAGATAACTCAATCTGTAGTCACTGGATATAACATAAATTATATAGAAGTAGTTAAATGTAAAATATATAATTTATCACCTTAAAATGATTAAAGATAATGTTTCATTGTTTTTCAGTTAGTATTGATTTATAAAATCCTTGGCCAAGATTAAATCACACTTTGTAAAATAATTTAGAAATGTCATTAATTGAATAAACTGCTTTGTCTAATTGAAATATTGTATAATGAAATGATTAAATTATACACAAAAAAGTTAGTTAAAATCATTTTGACATTTATAAATATTTGAGTACTCATAATACGATATTAGATGTCAATATTTATATATGAATATAAATTGTTTAACTAGAAAATTAAAGATAAATTAAAAGAGTTTAATTTATGTAATCCTACATATAATTTAGGGTTGTAATTTATATTCATTGCCAATATATGTGAGAACTTAATGAATTATATAAAAATAACATGTTGAAGAGAGAAAAGATATTTTAACCAAATTGGATATGATTATAAAGTTTGAGAAAATTTATGTTTAAATATGAAATATTTAATAAATAAGGATAAATATGAGATATTGAATCTTATTTAAACATAATTGATATTTAATTAACATTAATTATAATGCTATTTAAATTTTAATTAAATTTCAATTAAATTACTAAAAAACTCAAATCCTATTATAAATGAACTTAAGCTCTAGGAGAGCTAACACTTCTTGCCTAACCCTTTTTGTAATAGTTATAGAGTTTTCTGAATATGTTTCATAGATATTGTTAGAGGTTGGACACTTATATAGTTATGATAATTGAGATGAGTTGATTTCAAAAATGATTCAAAGGAAAACAACAAGAAAAGAGATCAAGCTTTTGAATAAAGTATGAATTAAGATTCATACTTTATTATGTTTTATATGCTAATGATGTTATAGAATTTAAGGGGACTTGGCTTTAGAAAAATGAAAAAAATTGTATTTATTTCGTTTTGCACGAGATCTAATGTCGCTCCAATTTTGTAACGGATTTCTCTCCACCCATGACAAAAAAGGTATATTGATGATTCATATTCAACTATTGAATGACAAAAATAATGAATTATCAAGTAAAATTTGAGAAGTTAATGTATAGCGAGAATTCTTTAATCAAACCATTATAAATCATTCTTGTCTTCTTTACTATTATTGCATTAATTATAAAATTATTTTTAAACTTATCATATAATTATTTCTTATAACAACAACAACAATAACTTAGTAAAAGTCTTACTGATAGGTAGGGATCGAAAAGGTCAAATAGTATGCAGTCTTACCTCTAACTAATAGATAGACTATTTTTGATAGATCCACAAAAAAAAGAAAAAATATACATATTAAAAAAATAAAAATAATACTAATTAAAAATAAAATTGAAATAAAAATAAAAATAAAATATAATAACACTAATAAAATAAAATAAAATAAATAAAAATATAAAAATAAGTAATAAAATAAAATATACAATAAATATAGAACATGGTAAAGAATAAAATAAAAATAAAGGTTAGAATAAGTAAACAAATACACAAACTAAAAAATGATAATTAAATAAATAAACCGGACATGAAAAGTGAATTACAGTGATTGAAAGCAATCAAAGTTGGGGGATTTAAACATGATGAGAACGAAGGAAATGTGTTGAAAACCAGTTTTAAAAAGCGGGAACAAGATTTCTTGATGAAGCAAGACTATATGCAAATAATGAATTGGAAACGTAATTAAACGATAAAAAGCAACACGTAAGTTAGGTTTGCATAGTTAGTCCAATCAACAATTTAAATAAAGGAGAAAGCACTTGCAAACATGAAAGAACAAAGGGTGTAATAATGACGAAAAGTTTGGAATTTAGAGACGAGAGATAGACGGAGAGCTTGGGATGTTTCCCTCTTATTCAAAATAAGTGTTATTTTAGAGGAATTTTAATTATTCAAAATAAGTGTCGTTTATGATTTTTCATGCATGTTTATAATTTTATTTCTAAAATTACCCTTTAATTTCTTTCACATCTTGATTATACAGATTACATTTTCAAGGCAATTCAACATGCAATTAATAAGAGCATATCAAACATTTCACTAGCTTTCTTAATAAGTGTGTATTTTTCTAAAACGACACTTATTTTGGATAGGAGGGAGTAGAAAATTAATGGCCTGAAAATGAGGGTATAGATCTTCTGTATCTCTTATTCTATACCTACTTAATACTTCTTTAATCTCAATTATTTAATATACTCCCTCTTATCTAAAATAAGTGTCGTTTTAGAGGGATTTTAATTATTCAAAATAAGTGTCGTTCACAATTTTCATGCATGTTTATAATTTTATTTTCAAAATTGCCCTTTAATTTTTCTCACATTCTAATTATATAGATTACATTTTCAAGGCAATTCAACATGTAATTAATAAGGGTATATTAAACATTTCACTAACTTTCTTAATAAATATGCATATATCTAAAACAATACTTATTTTAGATAGGAATGAGTAATAAATTAAATAATTAAGATAAAAAAGGACTAGAAGGCACTAAATAGAAGGTACAAAAGACCTGTTTCCTGAAAATGGTGAAGGGTGAAACAACATTCTCTGCCCAAGGAACAATGTGTCGGGCTGAAATGATCAGGGACGGAGCTACACTGGGGGCAAATGTCATTGCCTCCAAAAAATTTCACATGAAAAAATTATTATTTTAAGTTTTGATCCTATAAAAAAAAAAAATTTTTGCTCCCAATAAAACTTTGCCCCTATTAAAATTTTGCCCTAATTCAAATTTTTTTTTTGATCCGTCCCTGGAAACGATTATATATACAATTTAACAAACATGGTAGAACTGCATCATTATCAACGTACCCAAGATAACAACAGCATCTTGAATAAATTCAATACTTGAAAATTAATTATATTGTGAAAAAAAACATTATTTTGAATTAATACACATTCTTCTTGTCTTTAGATTGCAAGTTGCCTACAAAATTTATCTCCAATTGATTGAGATGTCCACGGTAGAGTTTATTTCTTAGAGATATGAATTTACAGACGTAATTTATGAATTGTTCATAAACAACTTCTCTGTTAGTTAAGAATAAGTTTTCGTACATTAAATCTTTTCAGATTTTACAGTTAGTGAGATTTTTACTGGGTAGTTGTTTTTGCAGTAGTGGAATAACAGTATACATTTAAATTTTGTTTAAAATACATAGATGGATTAAAATCAGAGTTTGCGATTGCATCTAGAATCTGGCTCATAGATTAAGACCCGTAGAAAATTGATAAAAGTTATTATTATTATTATTATTAGGTGATAATGGCGGGCGGTCATAAGTAAAGTTAGTTGCTACCTAATTTCTCACAAAATAATTTCCACAAAAACGCCCGCCAACCCCTTCCTCACCAACCACGACTCATGTTTTACCCTTCTCCTTCCAATGAACCACAATGACTCCACGCAACTTGAATCTCCACCGCTAGACCACCCCAGATCAACGGCGACCATTATCTTTCAACCAACCCACCTAGTCTACCCTTACGCTTACATACGAAAACTCAAACTAGCTAGAGTCATAACTCCGAACCCATCGTCTATTTAAACCCCTTGAACAAGCTGATTTCTCTCAGGAAATCCACCTCTTTGTATTTAACGATTTCCTCTTTAATATCTACCTGTTTCTATCTGCATCCCTCTCCTGTCCATAGCTAGTTCTTGTTGAGTTTAAGATTCGCTTGTTAATAGGGTCTTTTGCGAACATGGAGAAGATCACACAGAATGGTTCCTTGGAGAGTCTGTGCACGAACCATCCTGATCCTTTGAACTGGGGTGTGGCTGCAGAGTCCTTAAAAGGGAGCCATTTGGATGAAGTTAAACGCATGGTGGCAGAGTACAGGAAGCCTTTGGTCAAGCTTGGAGGAGAGACCTTGACAATTGCTCAAGTGGCTGCCGTCGCCGGAAATGACGCCAGCATCAAAGTTGAGCTAGCCGAGTCTGCCAGAGCTGGTGTTAAGGCAAGCAGTGACTGGGTTATGGACGGCATGACCAAAGGTACTGGCGCCTATGGTATGACAACTGGATTTGGAGCCAACTCTCACAGAAGAACCAAGCAAGGCGCTGCTCTGCAGAGGGAGCTCATAAGGTGAGATGACAAAACCCTCGTTATTACAGCACAACGTTCATTTAACTTATGTTCCAAGTTAGAACAGGGATTAGTCTGGGTGTAAATAACTTAAAGTGCCTTTCCATAATTGGAACCTCCTAAAACACCTGGAAAAAAAAAAAACCTTTGTTCCATGTCTCTTGGTAACTCGTTCGAGTCGACTCGGTACGTAGGTTGGCAGTTTGAACGACAACAGTGCCACGGCTAGTTTTTGTTACTTTGGTTGTTGTGAGATCGGGAGTTTGCTCGGTTGCGTCGTGTTATGATCAATGTTTCCTATGGGTATGGGAGTGCCATGTCAGGATCTCACAGGCTGGCTCAATAACCTTGGAAGGATGGCAGTTGACATGTGGTCGACAAAATTTGACTGTTAGAATATTTATTTTTGAAATAAGACAACGTGGAGGGATTGCCTAAACAATAATCTCATCGAGTGCCAGCTTTAGAACAGTATGTTTCTCTAGTTTTTAATGAAAGGAAAAGACACAAAAATCTCATTGTTAGTGGGAATTAGGGTGGTTTTAGGAATAAATGATGATCTGGTATTTGTCTCGAACCAGACAAGACAACCTCTTTCCTACTTGAAGCACAGAGTGATTTTTGTTAATGATTACAAGTGGACTTGGTCAGGTCTCTGATTTCTTCTGACTGCTTTGACAACTCGTGATTTCTGATCAACTAGTAAAATGATGAAGAGGTCAATTAGCTTCCCATTAGTCTAATCATTTTATTATGTTTTGTTTTGCTTTTTTTTTTTGGTGGGTATATCCAAAGCAACCAGCTAATCTTGTACATGGTACTCTGTTTTGTTTAGATTCTTGAACTCTGGAATCTTCGGCAATGGGACACAGTCGTGCCACACCCTGCCTCACTCTGCTACCAGAGCAGCTATGCTCGTGAGAGTCAACACTCTTCTTCAGGGTTACTCTGGCATTAGATTTGAGATCTTGGAAGCTATTACCAAGCTTCTGAACCACAACATCACTCCATGTTTGCCACTGCGTGGTACAATTAGTGCCTCAGGG
>JAOSBK010000005.1:44561321-44578710 GCA_027568895.1 Erythroxylum shatona | reverse complement strand
ACTTTAAAACAAATCTTCAAGATTTATGGTAATTTCCATGTCCAATAAAAATGCCAAAAATAAAGATATGATATATTAAGAATAAATCTTAACAGTAATGCAAACACTCCATAAAATCATTGTACACGTTGTGGATTTGATGAAGGCCTTCAAATACCATTCTAAATGTAGCAGATTCAAACTAACCAATCTTTATTTTGTAGATGATTTATTACTACTCTCGAAAGCTGATACCACCTCAGACACAATCTTTATGAAAGCTCTAAAAATCTTCCAAAGAGTCTCAGGCCTGTAAATAATCTGTTCCAAAAGCAATATCTTTTTGTCCAAGAGTGCAACCCCTCTATAATCACAAATCACTTTTTTAATAGGTATTCAATTACAAACCTTTCCAATGAAATACTTGGGCATTCCTATCTCTCCTCTTAAGATGAAAGCTAGTGATTACGCTGAGTTATTGGATAAAATAAAAGGCAAAATTTTATTACAGAGCTCTAAACACTTCTCACGTGCAACACAGGCTCAACTCATCAACTCTGTCCTCAACTCTCTCAACATCTGCTGGGTTTCCAGGTTCCATTCTGAAATCTATTGACAAACTATTCAATAATTTTTTATGGACAGGAAATCAGGAAACAAATCAAAAGACTTTGGTGAAATGAAAAGAACTATGAACTCCTAGAGATCGTGGGGGTTTGGGAATTAAATCCATCAAGCTCATGAACTCCACACTACTTACTAAAAGACTATGGAGACTAATGGATGATAAACAATCATAATGGTGTAGATGGATTCACCATTACTTCATCAAAGCTTGAAGCCTATGGGTATAGAGTATTCCCGCATGTAATCTAACTCGCTTAAGGCCATTCTAAAATTGAGAGGCCAGCACCAAACGGACTTTATTGCACTTATAGACGATGGAAACTCCACCAATTTCTGGTATGACAACTGGCTTTTGACAGGACCTTTGATTAATTACAATGGAGCTGAACCACTTAAGAGTTAATTACCTTTAGAAATCATATTAGCTACAGCTTTGCAACATAAAGGAATATAATTGAGTGAGCTACTATCCCCACCTCTCTAGCTGCTGAAATTTGTGGCATGTACTGCAACACTGAACCAGATAATCACATTTGGAAGCACACGGCTGATGGTAGGTTCTCCAACCACTCTTGTATGTGATTATTCTTTAAATATCTTCCCAGGCTGGCACGGACTAAAGACACTTAGGCTAACTACCTTCAACCTTGTGCATCATTCACTTTATGGCCTGCGATGAAAAGCAAATTAAAAACAGTGGACAAATTGGCCAAGTACACCTATCTTCCAAATTGGTGTCATCTATGCAGACAAGTAGAAGAAACAAGTGAACACTTATTCTTCGATTGTGATTATATGGTGAGAGATCTACTACAGGTGCTTGGAAAATAGAGTAATTGCCAAACTGAAAAATCTGCACACACTACAACCAAAATACAGAAATAGCACAACGCACAAGTGCTTTTGGATTGCCTTATCTTCTATAATCACTGCAATATAGGCTGAGAGAAATCTAGGAACATTCCAAGACCAAATCACCTCCCAAGACCAATTTTACATTCAAATACTAAATCATATTTGGCTGTAAATATGTGCATAAAAATAGAAACTACTGCATGGTTCTTATTTATTCAATATTGGAATGTATGACAAAATCCAACAATGGCGTCTGTCAACAAAAGAGATGCGTAACGTGACACATTAGCCAGTCTCCATTGCATAAGTCAGGGACGATTTAGGTACGCAGCTCCTGCCTCCTAGTCGATCCTACAACGAATCACATACACAACTTGCCTTCAAACTTGGACTACCAGATTAAACAGAGATGAAGGGATCTCACCTATGCAGAGTTGTAAACTCTTTCTCAATTGACTGTATTGTAGTTAAATATTTTGGTTGACTCATCCTTAGTATTATAAGACTTTTTGATTTGCCTTCAAGGCTTAATTAATTCAAAATTTTCAAAAAAAAAACCTCGACAATTGAGTACTTGTTTTTTCAACTTACAAATTTTGATACTAGCCAAATAGTTGTACCACAAATTTAGCTTACATCAATATTAAATATTCCTAATTACCAAAAAAAATATTAAATATTCCTATACTATTTAATAGAAGTAATGATATGTAAGTATGATAAACTAATTATTAATTAAAAAATAAAATTAATAATCTTATTTATTAATATTATTATATAATATAATAAAATTTTAATGCAAGACTTAATTTACAACACAACCTAATAAAAATTCTGTTAAATGCAAGTCTAGGGAGGTCCAACATACATCGCCTTACCCCTAACTAGTTGAGAGATTGTTTCCAAAAAGAAAGACTTAATTTACTATTATGTTAAATTGATCAATGTATTATTAATATTGATAAAAAGGATAAATTAATATACTATTAATTATCAATAAAATGAATTAACATTTCATATTAAATATTTATTTATATTGTTTGATATAAGTAATGAGATACATATATGATGAATCAACTAAATAATAAGAATATTTATCATTTTATTTATTGATAGTAAAAATGAGTGAATTTGTTTATTAGTTATCTGTAAACATAAATAGAAACGTATATTAATCGTTTTTTATTTTATTTTATTAATAAATGAAAACCTGTCTTGTTATCATTTTAAACCAATAAATATATTATTGATGATTAATAAATATATTTATTTTATAAAAATAAAAAATAAAAATATATTAATTATTATAATATTTTTAATATATATTATGATGGTTAACCATGATAAATTAATAAATTATAAATTAATAAATCAATATGTTTTACAAATATCACTATTATAGTTGCTAATTTTCAATAATTGTTTACGTGAAAAAAAGTTCATCACATATATGTTTTGTAAGCATTTTTAACAGAAAAAATTAAGCTTGGAAGACTAATTGTCCAAAAAGATTTAAGTTTAATTAAGATGAAAGTCAAGGAAGTAGAGTCCTAATCACCAACTGATTAAGTTGCCTAATAGATGTTATATCTAATTTTATTAAGGATAGTTAAATTCTATCTACATTTCAAAAAAAAAAAAAAAGGATTGCCTATACAAGGGTTTCATCTCAAGGTAAATTCTCATAATTGTTGTCATTAAGATCAATTACATATCCTTTTATATATTTAGCATCCTTAAAGGACACAATTACATATCCTTAAAGGACACCCTCGACATTGTGATTGATTGTTTACAGGCTTACAATTTTGATACTAGCCAAAGAGGCCCACCACGAGTTTAGTTTATATTAATATTAAATATCATTATACTATTTAATACAAGAATTTCATAGTTTTGTTTATGAATACTAACAATTCAATCAAATTAATTATTAATTATAAACATAATTTATAAATAAAATAAGAATTAATCGTCTTACTTGTTAATATTATTATATAATGTAATAAAAATTAACAAAATACTTAATTTACTGTCATGCTAAATTGACTAATTTGTTGAAAATATTTTTGAAATAATATACTATTAATTATAAATAATAAATAACAAATTAATGCACTGTTAATTATCAATTAAATTAAATTAATATTTAATATTTAATATTTAATATTATTTATACCCTTTGATATAAGTAGAGGGATAACCTTACCAATTATTTCTTTGTGATCATAAGTTAAAGGTTCAAACCGTGGAAATAACTACTTTGTAAAAAATTTAACTTTGCTTTGAGTCTTGTGCGCATAGTACATTGATTTACTTTTTGATATAAGTACAGTAAAATCTCTATAAATTAATATTGTTGGAATCATGATATTTATTATTTTATAGAAATATTAATTAACCGATAAATTAATATTTATTAACTTAATGAGATTTTTGTAATTGATTGAAGTTAAATTTTGATTACATCAAAAAGCATTGTATCTTAGAAAAATTAATGTTTCATATTAATTGAATAAATAAAAAACATAGATTCATTGTACATAATATTAATGAAAACTAATAAATAATGTTCATTGTTTTTTAATAATTAAGTATTATTCATTATATTTTTACTAAAAACAGTCTATGTACATATGTACGTATGATGGAGATAGAAAATATGTTATAAACAAGATAGAAAATTTCTTGAAACCACACCCAACAATGGCTCATCATCTAAAAGGTGTCACGAAATCAACAATGACGGATCAAATACGCAAAGAATTATGTGAGTACAAGAGAGATCATTCGACATGCACTTAAAAAGATTTGCAGTTGTGGCTTGAAGAAAAGTTTCAATTGAAAGTTAGTCAAGGTACAATCTCAAGCATACTCAAACGATCGGCTGAGTATCTTTCGGAGGAAGACATATCAAACGACAATCCAGCAAAATTTCCAAATATGGAGAAGGTTGTTTATGAGTAGTTTCTCCAGTACCAAGATCATGTGAATATAACCGGAGAGCTAATTTTGGAGAAGGTAAGAGATACAATGAAACTTCTATACCCTCATCAAGATTCTGAGCGCAAATTTTCTCAAGGTTGACTTGAGAAATTCAAGCTACGACACGGTATCAAGTCATTTCGTCGTTTCGAAGAAAGTGGTTCGGTTGATATACAAGATATGGAGAAGCAATTGGAGTCTATAAGATAAAAAATAGACAAGTTCCCTATGAAAAATGTTTTTAATATGGATGAAATTGGTTTGTTTTACAGGTTACAAGCTGATCATTCTCTATTTACGAAGCAACTTGAAGGAAGAAAACAAGACAAAGAAAGGCTAATAGTTGTTATTTGTTGTAATGAGGATGGATATGAAAAAATCCCTTTATGACTTATTGGAAAATATGTAAAGCCACGTTGCTTCAAGAATGTCAACATGAATAGGTTGAATTGTCACTACCGTGCCAACAAAAGAGCTTGGATGACAAGTGTGCTCTTTGATAAATATATTCGTTGGTTTGATAAAAAATGCATGGTAGAAGAATTTTGTTTGTGGTAGATAATTTTCCAACACATCCAAGATGTATTGAAGGGTTACATAATATTGAGTTGTTCTTCTTGCCACCCAATATGACATCAAAAATTCAACCTTGTGATGCTGGAATAATAAGAGCTTTCAAGATGCACTATCGTAGGAGATTTTACCGTAGGATTTTAGAAGGCTATGAGTTGGGACAATCTGATCCAGGTAAGATTAATGTTTTGGATGATATCAATCTTGCAGTCTTGGCTTGTACAGTTAATGTTTAACAAGAGACAATAGCAAATTGTTTTCGACACTACAAAATTCGTTCAGGGGATGAAGTCTCAAGGAATTTAGATAAACCCACTTGTGAAAACGACATTTATGAACTTGAGCTCATGATTAATAATCTCAGCTATCGCAATAAAATGGATGTCAATAGCCTATTGGATTACCCAGGTGAAAATCATACATGTTCAGAGATCCAGAGCTTAGAAGAAATTGTGGCTACTATCCTTGAAAATAATGCTGATGATGAAGTTGAAGATGATACCGTACCTTTGCAACCAGTTACGCGTAAGGAAGCACTTATCGCATCTAGAACTCTTCACAATTTTTTTGTGCAGTTCGAGAACACAACACTAGAAATTTTGGATGCAATAAGAAAAGTTAAAGATGAGCTACAACTAGACTTAAATTAACATTAGAATCATATTTCACTAAATTGTCTTAGTTATATTTGTGTAAGTTTATATAATTATTAATTTATGATATCAATGGGACCCTATATTTACATAGAGGTATTTTGAAAATACATTATCTTATTATCTTATCAAAATTTGTTAAATTTTCAATTGGTCCAAGTCGAGACTGGAGAAAAATATTATCTTAGAGAGTTTATTAATTTACCGAGTATCAATTTAAAGAGGTTCTACTATATTTAAGAAACGTATCTCAAAGTGCTCCTACTGAGTCGCGATCATGCAATTCTTTTCTCAAAGTTGCGGTCATGCATATGCACGACCGCGATTTCCCAATTATATAATAAAGTAAACTATTCAAGATTCGAAATTTTATAATCATAGAATAGACATTCACGATACATATTTAAATATTGTTTTGTTCTTCTTAACAATGGCGCACCGTACCTATCCTTCTCTTTCCTTATCTTCTTCTTCTTCGCACCATCCCTTCTATCAACAGTTACATTTAGAACATCTAAGTCGATTTACACTCCTCAAATTTTGTCTCTTCTTTCTTCTTCCAATTTTGTCTTCTCTTTCTTCTCTTTTTTTCTTTGCAAGGACATCGTTAAAAGATAATTAATAATGTTCAGTAATCAACAATAACATTAATTCACAGCCATGACTTTAATTTAAATAATTTACACCCTTAATTTTATTTGGATTTCTTTACTCTTTGCATTTATTTTAAAATGAAGATTTTACAATTTTAGTTTAAATAAGGATAAAAATTATCTTGCAATCAAAATACGCAATTTAAATTAAAATAGGTTCAAAAAATTTCAATGCTTATTTACCTCCAATTGATATAATATTTTAACCATTGTACTCGAAACACATTGCTCTACCTCTTCACCAAAAATCTTAGCTATCCGAAATCATCTCACAAAGAACGAAAAAAAAATGTGGGGCCCGTTTTAATGTGGATGGGCGATAGTTTTTCTCACACCTGTGACTTTTGCACATGCGTGAAATTTACTTGCACATCCATGACTCTCTCACATCTATGACTTTTCTCCCTCACCCTCATGAGTATTAATTACTCAACTATATTTAATTGTCACATCAAGATATTGTCCTTTGTAATAGTTAACTATGTTGTGCACCCTAGAGCATTTACAAGGACATTGCATGACTTTAGATATAATTCTCCATATCCATAGGATGGTTTTTTTGTTGTTGATTCACGATCATTCATATTTTATAATTACTTGGATTATAACCCTTTGTTGTTTTTAATAGACTATATAATATAATATTATATTATATTATATTTATATGTGTGTGTGTTATATAATAAATTGTTCTAATTATTTAAATACACTTAAATCATTGATTAAATGATTAAATTTTATATAATTAATAGTTATTGGATTATAATAAATTTATTCAATTATTATTGATAATTATTGGCATATAATTAATTATCTTATTTACGAAAGCTTAGTTACTTGGTTAAGTTGTCAATATTAATATTTGGTATATGTATTACCGTATTTATAATTATTGTTAACTATTATTAATTATTGTATACTTTATATCACTGAAAATTTTTCCATCCTATTATGGTGTGACTTTTTAAGACTAATTTTAGTCACACCTGTGACTATTATTTTTTATTTCATTTTTTACATTTCGATTTACTTTTAATATTTCATAATACATAATCTGCGTTGAATTTTTCATTTTTTATGTTCTTACTTATGTGTTTTTAATATTTCGACATTTTAAATTTTCCAGCCTTGTTTTAATTATTCATTTTTAGCATTCAAAATTATATATTTTTAATATTCCTATCATAATTTCTTTCTTAATATACATTTAAAAATTTTAATGCTCATAAATTTATGCCAAATTTTAATTTTCACAATATTCATTTATACATTAAATAATATCAGATGTTAACACTCTTTTATTATCTCAGTTGATTAAATGTTTATAACTTTCTCATAACGTATCAAATGAATTTATCGATTTTTTAAAACCTTAGTTAACTATGATATTTAATTAGTAACAAAACATTTTACATTTTTAAAATTTTATTTCATCTCTTGCTTTTTTTCATTCCATATTTTTACTAACAAAATTTACCTATTTCTTTTTATATTAAATTTATATATTTTTAATATAAATTAATACATTTAAATATTCATAATCTTGCAAAAAAATTTAAATTACATAGTGTTTGTTTATTTTCAGCTTATTTTCTTAGACTTTTTATTTAGTTTATATATTATTGATTTTTTATATTCTACATTTTATATTTTCAATATAATATATTTAAACCCTTTTAATAAAATTTGCCTTTGATATTTAAAATTTCTATAATTTGATTACTACTTTTTACGAATTACAAATTTTGAATATTTATAGTTTAATAACAAATTTTAAATTTTGAGATATTTTAATTCTGAATTTTAAAATTGTCACATTTATTCATACATTAAAATTATATAATAATATAACCAATTAAATTAGCTGGACATTAGCGAATATGGTAGAACTGCGTCATTATCAACATACCCAAGATAACAACAAAATTAGTATCTTGAACAAATTCAATACTTGAAAATGTGAAGGGACTATTAAAGATGGTTAAGAGGAAACGAGATTCTTTGCATTTATTACGATGTTCTAATTTTGTATTATTTAATTTTATCTACATATTTATATAGGTCATATTTGAAAATGTGAAGGAATTGTTAAAGACAATTAAGAGGAAACGAGATTAGGATATTCTAATCTTGTGCTATTTAATTTTATTCACACGTTTATGTGAATATCAGTGGATAAGAGTTAACAAAACAAAGAATCTATTCCTAGATAAGAGCTGCTTTGGTAACCTGAACCTAAACATCGTCCACCTTTTCATTGTTCTTATCATCAACTTGACACAACCGTCAGATCGGAAGTTAACTTATTTCCACACTTTGAATACATTGTTGGACAACAATGGATGACTTGAGATATAACATATTAATGGTTGACTCACAGTCGTTTTTAATATTTTATAGCCCTTTGCGAAGAAAAAAAAAAAAGAGGCATTGATAAATTGACAAAACATAAATATATAAACTTAAAAGTATATTTTTATTAATAAAATTTAATATCAAGGACTCAATACAAAAAATTAAATTTTAAAAATAAAAATAGCATACTTAAGAGAAAATATAATAAATTATATTCTAAGTTATTACCTATTCTAAATTTGTCAAGCCAAATGTTATCCGATACTTTTGTCAAGCAGCTAGATAAATATAGTATATTATATCAACTATTTACAATATTATTTAATTGTATTTTATTAAAATTTAAGTAATTTTTTTCCTTTGTGGGAATTAACATAATGGTAAATGTTGTATATCATATAAACTATTTAAGATATTATTTAATTGTCAAATAATTTTATTATGTTTTATTAAAATTTAAAGTAAAATTAATATTATGTTAGTTTAAATAAATATAAATAAAATAAAAACAATAAATTTTGTGACACTTAATATAATAATATACAAATAAATATAAAAAATAAAAAGAATAAATTTTGTGACACTTAAATAACAATATACAAATAAGTAATACTTTTTTAGAATATAATAAATTTAGGAATTTATAATTAAAAAAGGCTGAAAGTAGATGAACCACAAATGTTGCAATAAATTATCATTCTGACATTCAAATATTTAATAAGTTATAAATAAATAAATAATTAGAGATTTTACCTTTAAATTATAACTCAAAACTTAAAAGTCAGAATCATGAAATTTTTTGTTGCTAATTTTTAAGTTGAGTATTTTAGATTTATAGTTGATACAAAAAAATTTGAGTAGAAAAAATATACCTAAATGTTTCAAAAGAATTTATAATCACAGGAATTTAACCTTTACTTTTTAAATTCGACAAGAGAAATCAAACTTAATCTCAGTCAAGACCACCTTTAGATGGCTCTTGTATGTCGTTTAACATCGAAAATCTTTTAACATTTATCTTAAAGTGTTACATAAGCAAAACATTTTTATGGTGTTGAATTAATTTCTTAATATCATAAATTTATATCATTTAATTTATAACTGAACAAAATATAACTTATGTTTATAATTACGAACCATTTATAAAAAAAATATTTACGCCATTAAATTTGTGTGTAGTAGTCAAATCATGAATTTTGATAGTTTAAAAAAATTACATGTCAGCAATTTCTATTTAAACGAGATATAAAATGCTTTTAAAAAATTATATCTATAGAGAAGAAGAGGTATATGACATTTCGAAATTAAATTAAAGATAAAATAAGAAAATTAATTCTTTTAGTTACTCCTCACCGTCTCTCCATCCTATCTGCCTGTTAACTGTTTCCAAATTCCGACCTTAGCAGAACAAATAATGGAGGAGACAATGGACTAGTAGCCTAATACTTAGGCTATGCTTGTTTTGGGGTAATGGAGAAAATTTTATGGGAATAGAATGAAATCTTGTGTTTGACATCAAACTATCAGTGAAGGGGTAACATTTTCATTACCTAATTCTTAGCAATCCTCCATTCCTCTGCTAATTCAGAGAAATGAGAATCATTGATTTATTCTCCTGGTACAAGGACTTTATGCATGCTTTTAATTAGTTCATTCATCGAGAGTGAATGGACTTAGAGGTATGTGATTATTATTATTAAATTTACAGTTTCTCATAGTAATTTAAACAATCATAATAAATTACAAATTTACCGAATAATATTAATTTAAGGGTAACAAATACAATAGAATTTTTAAAAAAATCTACAATTTTTGAAATTGTGAAAAATATCATAATATACTTGATTTTGAACATTCGGTCATTATAAACATGGTGTATAAAATATAATTAATTAAATTATATTTAAAATTTGATATAAAATAAAATTTTAACAAAATTTTATTTCTCAAGATTTTTAACAAACCAACCACCATTAAAGATAATGACATTCCTTCATTTTAACCAACTATCATAATTATAATGATAATATCCATTTTCATTCATCTTTATATTCATTCTCATTATCTTCTGTGAACCAAGTGCCCGGTTGCTCCCTCGTGGTGTGTCTCCGTTGGGTTGGGTAGGACAAAGTCACATGATTCCACTTACTCTCTTCACCAACCACACTCTTCTAATCGCACCATCACATGGCTACCCCCCTCAGCAGCTAAATCACTAGTCGGTCTCTTCTACTCTCTTAACCTTGTGCCTGTTTTACTTTCCTACATCAGTCAGTCAGTCATTTTCAGCCGATTGGCTTAACCGTAAAAAGTAAAAACACCCAAACTTCCCCTCAAATCCTCTGGTCCCCCAATCTTGGTTATCAATTCAAATAACAACACAACAAAACATGCTCACAAGACTTGGACACCCGTTCCATTCAAATAACAACAAAACATGCTCACAGCACCAGTTCCTAACCATCGTTCCACGACTAACGTCTGGATGATGTCCAAGAAATTTGGATTGCCTATTGCAATTTATCTCTTTTCCATGGTTTCAGCGAGGAAGATACAAAATATTGTGAAATTTGTAACGAGCCTACACGCCTACATAAGAAGGAAAGTTAGACTATACATAAACATAAGTGAAATTTCATTCTAAAATTAATTGGTAATAGATAGAGTGTTCAATAAGTCTATATGTTAGTCTTCTTTGCTTCTTTTTTTTTTTTCTAATATAGGACACTCACATGTAGGTATTATTAATACTCTCCCTCAAGTGCAACTGAGACTGGACATCGAGTTGTTACTTGAAATAAACATAGTGATAACCGGACGGATAACCGAGAAATTAATTATCCAAACCAAACCTATTATGATACCATATGAAATTTGCAATAAGCCTACGGGCTCATACCAGAAGAAAAATTAGACCACATACAAACTCAAGTAAGATTCCATTCTAAAACTAATTAACAATAGATGAAATAGTCTATTAGACTTATATGTTAATCTTTTTTTTATTTCTTTTTAGTCACATGTAGATGTTATCATTAAATTTGAAAATCTTTGGATACTCAAACAGGAACCTTTTTGGTGGCAAGTAGATGTACTACGGAAGAAGATATTCTGTTCAGTTTTATGGTGTCTTATTGTGTCCAGTAAATCTCAGTCATTTATTTATGTGAGTCCCATATGGGCTCTACATAAATAAACGTGGAGCCCGCATAAATGAATGACTAAGATTTACTGGACACAATAAGACACCATAAAAACTGGACAAAGAATCTGGACTCATGTACTACACACCATAAATACAATACGACATCAAACAACTGGACGAAATTTGTCAGAGTAGAACAGAATTAGAATGAAGCAATTGGATTGTGGCTGTGGGGGTTCTTCGTTGGGTGGAAAGTGCGGCCTCTAACAAAAATTTGAGCCTGGAGACCACCTCACACGTTTTCCTTCCATGGACCACTGCATTTATGATCAGTACCCCATCATTAATGTTTACAATTGCCTATTTTTGTGTTTATGGGACCAACTATTCCATTTATTTTTTTATTTTTTAATGAATAAATCTTGTTGTTATTATTAAATATTCATAAATTAGTTTCTAGTATAGTAAAATTTAGGAATGCACTTTTTAAAATATTTTAATAATATAATTAGTTCTTATTAAAATTTATTAATTTTGGTATTCAAATTCTCAGACACTGGCAAAAGGATGGTCCCGTATGTTTACCTAGTTCTAAATTTGTCTACTTGTCACTTGCTTCGTGTGAATGCATGGTATGTATGAAAACATATTTTATGAATTACTAATAAATAATAGATGATGACGACGTATTTAGTCATTGTTTGAATTTCAATACTCTCTACTTTTCTTTTCTTTTTCTTTTTTATGTGAGCTCTCTTCATATTTTCTAACATTCACCAACCAAAAGAAAAGAAAGTGGAGGAAGTTGTTGGAGAGAACGTATACTGGTAATTATTATAATTAATTATTAAAAAGTTTTATCAATTTGATTAGTTCTTTATAAAAATTTTTGACTGGTTAATTTTTCAGTTTAATTTTTAACATTTTAATTCGATTTGTTATAATAATTTTTGTTGTTAAAAATTGATTACTTTATTAATTAATTGTAATTCTTATAAATTAAAATAAATTAATTGAGTTATATTTAACAATTTTTTCAATTAAATTTAATTCTTTGATAGGTAATAACTAATTTTATCTACTAAATTATTAATTTTATTTAATCTTTAATTGATTGAAATTTTGCGATTGATAGGAGGAAAGGAACTCTTCTTTGACCATTTGGTTGGCTTTCAGTATACGCATCTATGTACAGCTATCGAAGACCATTTACTAAGTAGAATGAAAATATAATAAAACTAATGCTTATGACCCGAAGATTAGATCCTTGTCGCAGGGGTTGGTAGGTGAAATGGACAGGGAATAAACTTTGCATTTCAATTATGCACATTATCTAACTTAAGCAGCACTACTTGCATATTGACCAGTTGAAAACGGCATAGATTAATCATTCTTTTCTCGTTTTGTTTTGAATGGCATAAGTCGAGTTAAATCAGGTTGGATCATAAGTCTAAGTGAGAAATTTAATTTTGATGGAAGCACTTACAATTTCTCACTTTGTTAAACGGATAAGTCACGAAGAATATGAGGTTAACAAGTTGAGGGAAAGTAATTAACAATATGGCAGACCAAAAATAGATAAATAAAATCTAAAAAAGACGCCTTCAACAACCAAGCCCACCAAAGTTGCCGTTATTGGTAGGTCTGCACTGACTTTCTCGTCAAAAATCACTTGCCAAAGAAAAGTATTACATTTAACAAAGCCCCAACAACTAAAGATTTATTTTAACCTCCTGACTTAAATAAAGTCGCAGATTTGAACCCTTTTATATATGTAACCGTTTAACATTTTGCAAAGGGCCTACCTAGTTCGAGCAGGGATTAGTCTGGATGTGGATGGCTTAAAAGTACTTCTTTATAGTTGAGACCCTCCTAAGACATCTCGTGAGCAACAAAAAAAGATATTATTTTAGCTTAATTTAGTCCATAAGCCTAATTCTTTAATTATTTTTTATCAGCAATTAAGGTGTGAACTCCAATTGTTAACTTAGAGATTTTGGGTTTAAGTTAGTCTTAAAAGGACTACTTAAGTACACAAGGCTCTTCATTTTGTAAGGATTAAAATAGAGTCGTAAATTGTAAACAACATTTTTCTTTTTATTTCACTAAGAGATTGTTTTTGTAACTCGAATACGCAACTTTCCAATCACAATTGCTGTGATGCGCATATGAGAATATAATTGCTAAGTCCATGCCTAAATATCAATTGGAACAAACGGAGTCTAATCAGTGAACATTATATATGCTATGCTCCCATATTCCACCAACCTCATTCTATAAAAATACAAAAAAATATTTGAGTAGATTTTTCAACCCCTCAAACCTATGGATGAAAGCATAATATATAGATTTTTTTCATTAATTTGTTAAAGCCAGCATTAAATATCAAAGATTAACTGACTTTAAAAGATATATGTAAAATGAGCTTTGAAGCAATTGGTAAAGTTGTTCTTCTGTAACCATAAAGTCATATTTCAAGTCACAGAAATAATCCCTTTGTAAAAATACAAAGTACAGGTTATGTACATTGCGACCTTCCTCAGATCTCTGCAAAGCAGAGAGTCTTGTATATTGGATACGTTGCTTTTCATTAATCATTTTAAATTAAAAATATTATCATTAATTACAAATCGATCTAGTTAAATTATGGCACTTAAATTAAACACTTATGAAATATTCTCTCTCTCCTTTGTGTAGGATGTTATCAGATTTCGTGTTATAATTAACCTACAATAATTCAATTCTTTGCTTATTTCATTTTAGGGTATATTGTTCTGAAAAGAGTATGATCTTTATTCTGTTTTCTTTCTGGAGAGTAAAACAGAATGGAAGAGGGCAAGAAACGACACATAAAGTTGTTCTGCAGAATAATTTAGAAACACCAAAATGCTATTGCTTGTCAGGGACATTATTCGGCAGTAAACTTTTAAGCAAATGATTCATTAAAATAAGCAAGTTATAACAGCCGAGCACCGAACTCCTTGTCGCTTAAGTAAAGTCGGGTTCGACTCCTACTTGTATATGCAGTAGTGTTAAATACTTGATATTACTAAGCTGCCTCTTGGAGTCCCACAAGATACAAGTGATTGTTCTTAACAACATTTTGCATAAGTTCAAACCAGACCAGGCAATGCAAACATTTCTGTGGACTGTTGTATGGTAATGTCATTAGATTCTATTATATCTAAGCATATTATGAACTGGTTATTTCCTTAAGTTTATTATAGATATAACTCAGTGAGCTAGGCATGCCCATTGTAATCAAACTTAACTAATTAAGTTCAAATATTCATCGTCCTAAATTAATCATGTTGTGAAAAAAAAGATTATTTTGAATTAATACACATTCTTCTTGTTTTTAGATTGCAAGTTGCATACATATAGTTTACCAAATTTTATCTCGAGATGCCCAAAATAGATCAGTTTCTTTCCTAGAGATATGAATTTATAGATGTAGTATATACATTCTTCATAAATAGTCTCTCTATTAGTTACGAATAAGTTTGCGTATATCGGAACTTTTCAGATTTTATATTTAGTAAAATTTTAACTGTGTCGTTTTTGTTTTCACAGTAGTGGAATAATAGTATAAATTTAAAATTTGTTTAAAATACATATATGGATTAAAATCAGAGTTTGTGATTGCATTTAGTAATCGGGATTGTAGATTAAGACCCGTAGAAAATTGATAAAAATTATTATTATTATTATTAGTATTAGGTGATAATGGTGGCCATAACTAATTTTAGTTGCCGCCTATATACATTCTCACAAAATAATTTCCACAAAAACGCCCACCAACCCCTACCTCACCATGCACTACTACCACGAGTCATGTTTTTACCCTTCTCCTTCCACTGAACCACAATGACTCCACGCAACTTGAATCTCCACCGCTAGATCGCCCCAGATCAACGGCCACCATTACCTTTCAACCAACCCACCTTGTCTACCCTTACGCTTACCGACCAAAACTCATACGAGCTAGAGACATAACTCCGAAGGCATCATCTATTTAAACCCCTTGAACAACCCGATTACTCTCAGGAAATCCCCCTATTTGTATTTAAAGATTTCCTCTTTAATATCTTTCTGTTCTATCTGGATCCCTCTCCTGTCCATAGCTAGTTCTTGTTGAGTTTAAGCTTCGCTTGTTAATAGGGTCTTTTGCGAACATGGAGAAGATCACACAGAATGGTCACCAGAATGGTTCCTTAGAGAGTCTATGCACGAGCCATCCTGATCCTTTGAATTGGGGCGTGGCTGCAGAGTCGTTAAAAGGGAGCCATTTGGATGAAGTTAAACGCATGGTGGCAGAGTACAGGAAACCTTTGGTCAAGCTTGGAGGAGAGACCTTGACAATTGCTCAAGTGGCTGCCGTCGCCGGAAATGATGCCGGAATCAACGTGGAGCTGGCCGAGTCTGCCAGAGCTGGTGTTAAGGCAAGCAGTGACTGGGTTATGGACGGCATGACCAAAGGTACTGACAGCTATGGTGTGACAACTGGATTTGGAGCCACCTCTCACAGAAGAACCAAGCAAGGTGCTGCTCTGCAGAGGGAGCTGATAAGGTGAGATGACAAAGTCCTCATAATTACAGCACAACGTTCATTTAACTTTGCTCCATGTCTCTTGGTAACTCGTTCGAGTCGACTCAGTTCGTAGGTTGGCAGTTGTGAATGACAACAGTGCCACTGCTAGTTTTTGTTACTTTGGTGGTTGTGAGATCGGGAGTTTGCTCGGTTGAGTCGTGTTATGATCAATGTTTCCTATAGGCATGGGACTGCCATGTCAAGATCTGACAGGCTGGCTCAAGAACCTTCGGAGGATGAGAGTTGATCATGTGATCGACAAAATTTGACCGTTAGAATATTTATTCTTGAAATAAGACAACGTGGAGGGACTTCCTGAACAATAATCTCATCAAGTGTCAGCTGTAGAACAGTTTGTATAAATTCCCGAAAAGACAGAAAAATCTCGTTGTTAGTGGGAATTAGGGTGGTTTTAGGAATAAATGATAGGGTAGTTTTAGGAATAAATGATGATCCAGTGTCTAGTAGTTTAATTGGTTGACAAGTGGTGCTTCTCTCGAACCAGACAAGACAACCTCTTTCCTACTTCAAGCACAGAGTGACATTTGTTAATGGTTACAAGTGGACTTGGTCAGGTCTCTGATTTCTACTGACTGCTTTGAAAACTCATGGTTTTGCTTTACAGATAAACAAGTAAAATGATGAAGAAGTTAATTAGCTTCCCATTAGTCTAATCATTTTATTTTGTTTTGTTTTGTTTTTTTTCGTGGGTATATCCAAAGCAACCAGCTAATCTTGTACATGGTACTTTGTTATGTTTAGGTTCTTGAACTCTGGAATCTTCGGCAATGGGACACAGTCGTGCCACACCCTGCCTCACTCTGCGACCAGAGCAGCTATGCTCGTGAGAATCAACACTCTTCTTCAGGGTTACTCTGGCATTAGATTTGAGATCCTGGAAGCTATTACCAAGCTTCTGAACCACAACATCACTCCATGTTTGCCACTGCGTGGTACAATTAGTGCCTCAGGG
>JAOSBK010000005.1:44539591-44554408 GCA_027568895.1 Erythroxylum shatona | reverse complement strand
CAAAGTTGACTTGGAAAAAGCCTATGATCGTATTCGTCGGGATTTCATCCACAATACTTTAGAGGACATCAGACTTCTAGAGAATCTTATTTGGGTCATCATGTAGTGTGTGACTACTGTGTCTATGCAGGTGAACTAGCAAGGAACACTTTTGGATACTTTTAAGCCTTCGCGAGGCATCAGACAGGACGACCCGATTTCTCCTTACTTATTTGTCTTGTGTATGAAACGGCTTGGACATCTTTTTTCGCAATCTGTGGGCTAGGGACTTTGGAACCTCCTGCTCCTGAGTCCATCGTGCCCCTTATCCCACTTTTTCTTTACTGATGACCTGGTCCTTTTTGCTGAAGCTACGGTTCCACAAGCTGAAATTATTGTTCAGACTATAGAGGAATTTTGTAAAGCTTCTGGGCAAGCGGTTAACTTGGAGAAAACTAGGATTTTTTCTCCAAGAATGTCCCCCAAAGCGTTGTTCACCGTATTCGGCAATCCTTGGGCATTCAGAGTATGACTAATCTGGGGAAATACCTCGACATCCCATTATTGCATGAGTGTACCACGGGTCACACCTATCAGCATATTCTGGACGCTGCCTAACGGAAACTCACTGGCTGGCGAGCACGACAGTTGTCTCTAGCAAGCCGAGTTACTTTAACCCAATCGGCTCTGACGGCCTTCCCGCTCTACACCATGCAAACTATGAGACTGTAAAGGCGATTCTGTGACGAGTTGGAGAGAATCATGTACAATTTTATCTGGGGTTCTACGGGAGAGCAGAGGACGATGCACCTAGTCATTTGGGAGACAATCTGTCAGCCTAAAAAGCCGGGCGAATTGGGTCTTAAATGCATTCACTCAACTAATGACTCCTTATTGACTAAACTGGGTTGGGCCCTGTTTATCCAACCTTTCACTTTATGGGCCCGAGTACTTCGTGCTAAATATCGTCTCAACTCGGACCTTCCCCCCTTATGATAGCGAGGCACAACGCCTCGAGTTTCTGGCGGGGGCTTTCGGTCACTTGACATTACGTGTGGCAAGGAATACGCTGACGAGTGGGCAATGGGACGCGCATCTACTTCTGACTGGATGATTGGGCCAAGGAGGTCCCCTATACCTGGTGGCCACTACTCCTATCCCTGATGCCTCCCTATATGCGACAGTTGCGGATATGACAAATGCCGATGGCTCCTGGAAGTGGAACTTGTTTCAACATTCCCTCCCTTCCTCTGTCTGTCTGGACCTCGCGGATATTTGTTTGCACCTCACTAGCTCGGAAGAGGATACCATGAGGTGGGGTCCAACTGCTAATGGTCGATTCTCAATCGCGTCTGCCTATGACATTATTGAAGGAAACACCACAGATACCAATGCTAGTATGTGGCCGATCATTTGGAAGTGGGCGGGGCCTCAACTAATCTGTGCATTTCTTTAGGTCATGAACAAGCAGAAGCTCCTGACCAACCAACAACGAATGGCCCATCACTTAACTACAGACAGCAGTTGTTCTTTCTGTGGCCAGAAAGAGTTAACTCTCCATGTCGTCTGTGATTGTCCCCAAGTTCAAGCTTTCTGGCGGAAGCTCCTCGGGCGCCCAGGCGATATGGAGTTCTTTCAACCAGAGGTGACCGCATAGGTTAAATCCAACCTTTTGGTTTCGAATCATGGACTACACGGACCGTGGGCTACTATCTTTGGCGTCTCCTGTTGGATGCTTTGGAGTTGGAGTAAAAAAAGCCTCTTTGACGCAGATTTCCAGTGGCCGGAGAATGGGCCGAGAGCTGTTTTGACTTATGTCGAGTGGATAGCCAGGGCACGAGCCGTGGAGAACTATGTCTTTCCGACTCTAGGTCTATTAGGAGGCCGCCTAGTCGGGTGGTTCAAACTGCCGGATACCTGGGTTAAGCTCAACACCGATGGGGCATATCATTCTGGGTCGTCCATTGCTATCACAGGGGGCCTTATTCGTGATTGCACCAACTAATGGTGCGGTAGCTTTACACAATAAATTGGAAGCGAATCATTGCAACTTGCAGAACTCTGGGAACTCCACTTGGGACTCTCACTGGCGTGGGCCATGGGATACCGCCGAGTCATTGTCGAAACGGACTCCCTCGAAGTGATTAATATTCTTTCTTCGTTACGACATGATCTTACTGAGAATTTTTCTTTGTTGACAAGTACCAGGGATTTACTCCAACGAGATTGGGAACTACACCTCTAGCACGTACCATGGGAAGAGAACTAGTGTGCGAACTTGCTGGCAAACCTTGCTGTTCGTACCAGCCCAGGACACGTTATCTTCCAGAACCTCCAGTGTCCATTATGGAACTCCTCGGGACAAACAGGGAGCTCAGCATTGAAGAGCAGTCGGTTAGCTAGTTTTTATTTTATGTGTCCATTTCCTTGTATTTAAAAAAAAAAAGAAGAAAATGTCAAACTACCAAAAGCCCATACCTACTTTCACCAACCCCAGCCAAAATATAAAAATTGTACATAACAGGCAATAAGAAAAAGTAAAAAGCAGCAGTGCCATTTCATACACCAACCCATCTATTTTGTGTGGTCAATTGGGTTGGTAAGATTGAGACCCGCCACCACGTCACCGTTCATACTCCAATAAACACTGGATTTCCCTTGTAGTTTAGATCTCATCTCGCCCCCAGCACCAGCACTACTATTAGTTCCTCCAAGCAAGCTCATTACTTTGCTTTGTTTCTCATTATTCTAAGCCAACCCACTTAATGGCCTCCGATGGAATCCTCGTGGGTATGGGCAATCCACTGCTCGATATCTCTGCTGTTGTGGACGAGGAATTCCTGCAAAAGTATGCATCTTTGCTGAAACAATTGTTAGTCTAGTTTAGGAGTTGAAAATGGGCGCTTATGTCTAGTTTAATCGTGGATCTATTGCCATGTTATGATTTCTACTTTGGATTTATTGTGAGCTCATTTCTGAATGAGATTTGTATTAGGAAACATTTTGATTTATTTATTGGAAACTTGAAATGGTTGCTTTTTGGCGTAACAGGTATGGCGTCGCATTGAACAATGCGATTCTTGCAGAAGAAAAGCATCTACCCATGTAAGCGCTTAGTGTACTTAGCCCTATGTAACTGTTAATTATACTCGTTCTTAGCATGTGTACTCAAATAAACGTCTTTTCTTTCAGAAATACTGGATCTTGCCATGACTTTTACTTATTTAAGTATGATGTTGCGAGTTTTGTTATGTTTCATTGGAACTATGGATGCTCTTGATTAAATAGATGTTTCAAGCTTCAATCTTTTGGTGAAAATTTAACCATATATCAAAACTTGAATTTTCTACTCTTAGTGTTGGATATTTCTGTCGAATTTGTTTCTCCAGATCTAGCTGTGACTATCTAGGCATTCTCCATTGGCAATCCTATTTTTTTATGTGACAAATAGGAAACAACGTACCTTTAAGGTTAATGGTCGATGAGGAACTCAGAATTTTTTTGAAACACTTCATGTACAGTTTCAAAGTTTTTGTTGGCTACTTATATGCCAGTCTAGCATCCATATTCATTCAAACTTTATATGATTTATATGAACTCGTTTTCTTTGTAAATGCAACTTCTGCTTCAAAAGTTTATAACTTTTGAGCTGATACATTACCGAATCTTTTCATTGACGGTTACTCAGGTACGAGGAAATGGCTTCCAAGTACAGTGTTGAGTACATTGCCGGAGGTATGAATCTAACCTAAAACAATTTCTTTCTGGAGAAAAATTGTCTTCTCTATGTTTTCTGCTTGCATATGCCAGTTATTCATGGGTTCTCGTTTATCTTTTAACTACAGGTGCTACTCAAAATTCTATCCGTGTAGCCCAGGTAGACTGATAAATGGGATATCATTTCCAAGAGAGGATTTTGTTGTTTAAATTTACAACAATATAACTAATTTCTCTTTGCCTATAATAGTGGATGCTTCAAGTTCCTGGTGCAACGAGTTACATTGGATGCATAGGAAAGGATCATTTTGGAGAGGAAATGAAGAAGAACAGTAAACTTGCTGGTGTCAATGTAGGTGGTTCCTTACTTCGGTTTCTGTTCATTCAGATTGTTAAAATTATTTAGTGTTTCGCCTTTCAGAATCGTAACTATACAGTTAGTTTTCGATTTTACGTACCAAAAAGGAGTGAACATTACAATAATTCAGGTCCACTACTATGAGGATGAGTCTACACCGACAGGAACTTGTGCTGTTTGTGTCGTAGGTGGTGAGAGGTCAGTCTGTCTTGAGCTTTGTTTCAGAGCACCTTTAATTCTCTGGGGTACTATTCTTTTGCAGTTTGCACATTGAAAGGACATTTTTGATCTAACTTTTAGGTCACTCATTGCTAATCTGTCGGCTGCAAATTGCTATAAATCTGAGCATTTGAAGCGTCCAGAAAACTGGGCATTGGGTATGCTATATTCTTGAACATCGTTCTCACTGACCTTTTAAATATTTCTTGAGAGTTGAAGTTACTTGTGAAATCAATCTTGGGCAGTTGAGAAGGCCAAGTACTTCTATATTGCTGGATTCTTTCTCACAGTATCTCCAGACTCCATACAGCTTGTTGCTGAACATGCTGCTGCAAAGAACAAGGTACATCATGTGATGCAATTCGGAATCAGCTTTCTTTTGATATTTTGCACTATTAACGCAGATATATGGTACTATCATAATCTTAATACCTGCAGGTATTCATGATGAACCTTTCTGCTCCATTTATTTGTGAGTTCTTCAAGGATGCACAGGAGAAATTTCTACCGTGAGCCCCCTCTTTTCCCATTATTACTTGATGATTTAACTCTCAATTAGGCCATATAACCATGATGAGGGATGTGATACTTATTTTGTATCTCAGGTATATGGACTATGTCTTTGGTAATGAGACAGAAGCTAAAACCTTCTCAAAAGTTCATGGTTGGGAGGTAATGTTTGCGTGCTACTTAGTTCCAAGTTCATATATTTATGTTAACTCTGATGATATATGTGCAATGGTCAGACTGACAATGTGGAAGAAATAGCACTAAAGATTTCCCAGTGGCCCAAAGCATCTGGGACATACAAGAGGATTACTGTTATCACCCAGGGTGCAGATCCTGTCATTGTTGCTGAGGATGGGAAAGTGAAGAAGTTTCCCGTAGTATTGTTACCTAAAGAGAAGCTTGTCGATACAAATGGAGCAGGTATTCTTCTTTCTGTTTCAGAATATGTAGGCTCGATCTGGTATCCCATTGAATCCACTAAATGGGTATCACCCATTTTCCTGATTTTCACTATTGTCCAACACCTTAATACCCTGCTTGCCATGATAGTCTACCTCCCAATGCACTGTGCTTTAGAAAATCCTTTTGCAGTGAGTTCACTAGAACAAAACTCTGCTAGTTCTAACCCACTTGGCAATGTTACCTATACTCCCATCGTGGAAGTTATATGAAGTCTCAATCGAATTTACTTTGCGCAAAAGGACTGTTTTCTGATATGTTGAGTAATTATTCATTTATGTAGATAATAGCTTGCCTTGAGCCAACATTTAAAGCTATGATATGTCTGTAGGGGATGCTTTTGTTGGAGGATTTCTTTCAAAGTTGGTGCAGCAGAAGCCTGTTGAAGAATGCGTAAGAGCGGGTTGTTATGCTGCGAATGTTATTATCCAAAGGTCTGGCTGCACATACCCAGAGAAGCCAGATTTTCATTGAACCACAGAGAAGCCAGATTTTCATTGAACCAGATGTTTTTTTTTTTTTTTAAAATCCAAATAATATGTTATTCAGTCTTATCATTGTTCTTATTTTTCATTTCGTGTACTGGGACTCTGTTATATAAAGAGTCCTTGGAGTTGTACCAATCTGCTATCTGACTTTCTTTACCTGTTGAATGGCGAAGAAAAATAATGAGTCTTTTTTGGGAATGCTACGAGTAGCTGGATTGAACATGCTTCCTTTATAGTACAATTAACTAGTTTTCCTTTAGCATTTGATCACAGTAGGTGAGAAAAGAGCTTTATTTATATTAATATTCTGAAGCTGCGGGAACGACTTTGTGTTTCCTACGACTGAAACCAAGTTGAATTCAGGAATCAGGAATTTCCAAGTCCAAAGTACGTTTGGCCTTCTTCTTCCCCTAGTCACTGTCAATGGAATTAATGGTGACATTAACTTGACATAAGCACAAATGGATTACTAGCGAACCACCAACTTTCAAACAAACAACGTCTACCTTGGAAATTTCTCGGTTGAATTTTATGAGACAGCTTTTGCTTTGCGTTCACATTACATTACATGCCTGTCCTTGTCGCTCACTTGCAGGTTGCTTATGAATAGTATTATAACATCGTCATCAACCTTCCGAAGACTACAAATAGTGCCTGCCATAAATGACCAACCTGTTGGGCTTCAGATATGAGATTTGGGCCTTTGGGGCCATTTTATTATTATTATTATAAAAAAATTGGTCAACGTCTATCCAATCAAATCACCAGGGATTGGATAATCAATCCGGCGCGTAATCTCCACGCGCTTCAGCCATTCTCTCCTCTCCTCCTCATTTACCAATTCCCTCTCTCTCTACAGCATTTTATTCAACTCCAATTTGTTCTTTCTCTGCGCACCCGGACTCTTCAAGGACCTCATTTTGTTCGTTAATCGTTTTCACCGATACCGATTTACTGCTATATTTGGATTTCGGGCGAGATGAGCGACCAGACGAGGCCGGGAGTCGGCGTCGGCGATCTGAGAATCACCACCACCACCGTTGCGCTGATCAAGCAAACCACCGCCACGTTCGCCGCCGGCCGCCTCACCTTTATCTTCCTCTCTCTGCTGCTTTTCTCCTTCCGCGTTCTAGTCGAAAATGGGACCCATCTCCTAACCTCCTTCGTCGACCGCGACCCTTCCCTCAAGTCCCTCCTGTCCCGCCTCGATCTCGCCGGTCACCGTGATCACCACCACCGCCTCGCCGCCGCTCAACGGTTCCCTCATCAGCACCACCAACACCACCACCGCCGACGCCGCCCCTTCCTCCATGTCACCCGAGTCGGAACCCTAGACGACGACTTCTTCTCCGGCGACGACGACGCCGATCGTTCTCTACACCGCAAGCTCCCTCCCAACGGTAGTACCCTAATTCTCAATAACTTTGATCCTAGGTTTGGGTTTTCTGATCTTATCGCCGACAACGGTATCAATGTGCCCGAGATTGTGCGTTCCGGCGTTCAATTTAAGGCCGGTGGTAGCGAATATGGTGATGGGGAGGAAATTGAGTCGGAGAAGAGGAGGGATTTGGAGAGGGTCGTTGATTTGCAATTCTTTATAAAAGGATTGGAATTGGGACGGCGCGACGCGACTGCGCTTTTCTATTTAGTGAGTTTCTTGTCTGCTGCTTATGGGTGGGTGATTCTAGGGTTTACGGTTATATATTCATGGATTTTAGGGGTTGTGTTTGTTGTTGTTGTGAACGATTTGTTAGGGAGAGTTTCTTCGATTTTTGGTATTTGGGATGGGTCTAGAATGGGGCTTAAGAGACTTACTGGGTTTATTCTCATGAGATGGGCTGTTCGAGATGCACTGACTCAGCTTGTTGGGTTGTGGTATTTTGGTGAAGTTGAGGATCAATACTCGTTTTTTAAGCTATTTGTGAGGTTGAAGTTGATGCCTTTCTCGATTATGTCTCCATGGGTTAGAGGGTTCGAGAAGGAGATTTCATTGTTTTTGATTACCTGGTTTTTGTTGGATACGATTGTGGGGTTTATTTTTGCGGTGGATGCATGGGTTACCATTGTGGACTCGAGGAGGACTGGGAGGGAGATTGTTAGGGAAGGTTGTTATCTGATGTCAACAATGTTTCATCAGGCTGTGCAATTGAAATGCATCGAATCTATACTTTGTGGATCAGCTGTGAGATATATTTTGTCCCGGATTGTCGGGAGGGTTTTGGCTGCAGTTTTTCAGTCAACTGCAGAGGTTTTCTTTATGGTTGCTTGGCTGATCTATTATCTTGCAGCTAGGTGTAAGGAAGCTCAACCAGAAGGAAGAAGGTTTGGGAGAAGGGAGTTGGAGGGATTGATCGATGGCCTTAGATAATAATATATTTTGGTGTTTTAGATTAATGTTCCACTCACAAGCTGCTTCTTCTGCAATGCCAATTTACTGGGTCGATAATACCTCAGTGCTTTGTATGCTACCCTCTTTGCAGTCTCAGTAAGTCAGCACTGCTACTGGTTGCTATTTACACCAGCTAATGTGTTGTATGTACTTTTACCATGAGGTATACACTACTTGTGTATAATCTTCAAGATAATGCTCATGTGTATATTTGATGCAATCATTGTTCTAAATGCCCTTGGATACCTTTTCTGGCCTTTGAACATGGTGAAATTGGAAAAGGTATTGAATTTTCTTTCGCTGACTGTACTTTGCAATGCTTCTTGCCAACATTCTGTTATTGTCTTCGTGTTTATCGTATATTAAACTAAGCAAGCATAGTGAATCTAAATTCATTTTTGCATTTCAAATGGTCCCTTTACTGGCGAACCTTTTATCTACTTCTAGAGAGGCAATAGCGAACCAAAAATTGAATGACCAAACTGCTAACTGATTTTAAGAACCATATATTTGGTGTTGGTCTTTAGTTCTTCTTTGTCTAATCTGTCTGAATTCTAGGTATGGGACACTATTGCCTATGGTATACCTCGTTAGTTTCATTTTGTGCATTTTTTTTGCGCCACTTTCTTCTGCATAAACTTTTTCTTTGTAACTTGTACAGAATACATGTACGTATATTTTCTTAAGAGGAAGTGCTAGTATACTAACGCTCCTTTAGCAATGATATTCAAAAGTTGTTAATTTTGACCAGGGTATTAGTAAGGTGATAATATTTTTTTAAAATAATAATGGAAAAGACAAAGCGGGAGATAACTTTGTTGCTTTAGGTTGTAAGCTTTTTACATGCCCTAATAGATATTGGGTTAAACTTGTTACTGAAAATATTCTATGAAATCTCAAAGAATGGAGAAGTTGATCCTAGATTTGAGTTCTTCGGTTCTTTAAACGGTTGTCACCTACAAAACTGGAGTCTAGCATCCTCTGGGCGCGGGTGAGTATATGTAGATGATCATGAGGTGAAGAGTTTTGTACACTTCCTGTACTCATCAAGCTGAGGATTTCATGCTTGAGATTCAGGGAAACATCGTTCATTGCTTGTAGTCGAATCGCAACGCTGAAGAAAAAATATCATCATTTAAGTTAGAGGCATGAATTGAATCATTTCAGAGAGAATTCATTGACATCACTTGGCAATTTGATGAAGCGTTTAACGTCAGCAAATTGTTTTAATGTATTTAGTAGTTGTGTAATTCATTAGTAAACTGACAACATCATTTACTTCTGAAAGAAGTTAAATGTTTCTTAGAAACCTGTCTGACATCTAATGAAAAATTGAATGGAAGTAATTCTAATATGGAGTCATGGAATCAGGCACCTGGCGACCCAATACTTGATTCTTTGGTACATGTTGTCTACTAGCCAATCCTTCATTTGGCTTTCTAGTTTTAATACCGAGTTTTGTGACTAAGCTTTTTAATTGTAGACTAGCATAGTGATCTTTGATCTCTAGACGTACGATAAAAGTCCAGAAGATTAAATTGATACTTGATAAGGCTTGTTAGGTTATTCTTCGTTGTCGTGAGTCTTTTGCTTCTGGATCACTAATCCATTAATTTTCTCGTATGTTTAGGCCACTTGTAGGAAGAGATCTCTTGGATTCTGGAGCTATAGAGTGCCTACTATATCCACTTTTTCATGACATTCTTCATTCATTGACAACCAACCAATTGAAAGATGATTTACGTTTCTAAGATGGTGATCTCATAGTTTTGATTATTGACAATATTATAGAGGCCTGTCCTAACACATGTTTTTGCTAGTGATGCACCTAGCGGAGGCACAGTAATCCCATGGGCCAGCCCCAATATTTACTTGGTCACAGTATTAATCAGCCCACCTCATTAACGCTTTCTAGCAAGTGGATCAAAGGATAGCAAGTTTTCCCAACAAAGTAAAATAGTTGCTCCTGTTTTGCATGGGTTATTCAAATTTCAGTAGTCTTTAAGCTTTTTTTATTGAAGATATTCGTTTAAGAGAAGATAAGAATTGTCTCCCCGTTTGATAAACAAATTGGGATCCAATTTTGTTTGGTGCAAATGGAGTCCGAAACACCTGCATCCAAGCATTTCTTAGCATGTCCTGAATATCGTGTTAAATCAAATTATTAAATTGTAATTATAATATTGCATTTGCGGACCATAATTTAAAACCATGTGTCCAATATTACAGTGAAAACTCAGAATTCAGCATGTTCTAGCAAAAGGGACAACATATGTTGATATGAAATTGCGGAATATAAAGGCTTATTTAAGATTTTTCTTGATTCACCACTTGATCTTCAACTAAGAAGAATATTCGAATAAGAAGAGAAAATAAGGTTTGTTTCAAGAGATTTGTAAGTCAACTCTCAAGAACATGTATAACCTATTTCAAGCAAATTATGAATTGAATGACACAAGATTGAAATAAGAACAACAAATAAAGATGTCACTAATTGATGAAACAAAATCAATTCATACGTCGCATAAAAGCACAAAAATTGTGCAATGCATTCTAATTAATCAACAAGAATAATAATAAGGATAAATCTTACAAAATAATGTTATAAAATTGTGTCCCCTAGTGATAGGGAACCTTCCTATATATAGGAGAGGGGTTGACCGAAAATTAAGGAAAAAGAATTACTTTAAACCTATAATTACTTAACCTACTAGGAAACTACCTTTTAAGAAACAAGATCTACTAGGAAACTAAAATTACTGGGAAACAAGAGACCTTATAGGATTTGGTCAATTGTCCCTTACAAAGAAGGAAAACTACTAATAGTAAATTCAGTCATGGGCCTTATTTTTCAAGTTAGGTTGGCCCAACTTCTTCAAGACTTATTAAGTGGACTTACTTGGACTCCTTAATTGAAGCATCTTGGACTTGGGTTTAAGAATGAGCTTCTTTAATTAAATTATTTAGAGCCCTTTGTATCCTTTTGGTCCTAGCCCTTATGATAGGCCCAACAATATTCACAAGTGGATCCTTTTTTGAAAGTTGATTATGGAATTTGAGTTGAAGATCTCGAACTCTTATCTCAAACACTCAAACCCGAGACCCCAACTTGGGATGCTACGTCACTAGCCCCTTGATCCATATCATTCCCTTCTTCCTCAGAAGGATTTGTCCTCGAATCCAATAGATCTATATCAGATTCAAAGGAAGAATGACCAGAGACATTAAAAGTTGCACTAACATTATAGTCACCTGGAAGATCAAGTTTGCAGGTGTTACTATTCAGCCTAGCCACAACTTGAAAAGGGCCATCACCCCTAGGATGGAACTTTGTTATTCAGAAAGTAGGAAATCTTTCTTTGCACATATGAACCTAAACTTAATCGCCAGGTTCAGAAATGACCTCTTTTCTTCCTTTGTTGGCGTTTCGTACATAGTGCTCAGTTTTGAACTCTATTATTTCACGCACTTTGGTATGCAACTTTTGGACAAATTAAACTTTCTTGGCTCTATCTATACTTAAGAACTCATAAATAAGTAATGGAGAGAAGTTTAGAGGGGTTACTGGATTAAAACCATAAATAACTTCGAACCAAGAATAATTGGTAGTAGTGTGAATTGTACGATTGTAAGCAAATTTAACTAAAGGTAAACAAGGCTCCCAACGTTTCAAATTTTGTTTGATTATGGCGCGCAATATGGTACCAAACTTCCTATTTACAACTTTAGTTTGACCATTAGTTTGGGATGAGCAATAGTAGAAAACAACAATTTAGTTCCCAATTTTTCCTAAAGAGTTTTCCAAAAGTAGCTTAAGAATTTTACATCTCTATCAAACACAACGCTTTGAGGAATATTGTGCAACCTAACAATCTCTCGAAAGAATATATTAGCCACACGCACAACATTATCAATTTTTCCACAAGCAATGAAATGTGCCATTTTAGAAAAATGATCAACTACAACAAATACAGAATCATTCCCTCATTGAGATCTTGGTAATCCCAACATAAAATCTATAAAAATATTAACCTAAGGGGATGAAGGAATGTGAAGTGACATGTATAGTCCATGTGGTTTAGATGTTGATTTAGCCATTTTGCACTTAATGCACCTTTCACAAATTCTTTCAACATCCTTTTTCATATTAGGCCAATGAAAATGTTCTTGCAACACATCAAGGGTTTTGAGAATACCAAAATGACCCATAAGACCATCACTATGAGCTTCACGTACCAACAATCCACGCATAGAGCAATTAAGCACACAAATTTTGTTCTCTTTGAACAAAAATCCATGTCTATAGAACTTATTAAATGAACCAGACTTACATGTAACATAGACACTTAAGAAATTAGGATCATGTTCATGCAACTCTTTCACATATTCAAATCCTAATAACTTAGTGTCCAAAGTAATAAGCAACCTATGCCGACGTGACAATACATCAACGATAACATTGTCTTGACCCTTTTTGTACTTAATGACATAAGGAAAATATTCAAGAAAAGCACTCCACTTAGCATATCGTTTATTAAGCTTGTTTTGACCATACAAATATTTAAGAGATTCATGATCAGTATGGATGACAAACTCTTTAGGCATCAAGTAGTGATGCCAGGTTTCCAAAGCTCTAATGACAACATAAAGTTCTTTATCATAAGTTGGATAGTTCAAACATGCACCATTCAAATTTTCAGAAAAATATACTATAAGCTACCTCCTTGCATTAGCATAACACCAATACTTATGACAGAAGCATCACATTCAATTTCATAAGTTTGCTCAAAGTTACGTAAAGATAATACCGGTGCAGTTATCAAATCCTTTTTTAAGGACACGAATGCAAACTGTTGTGCTTCTCCCCATTTGACTTCATATTCTTCTTTACTAATGCATTTAGTGGAGCTGCCTTAGTTAAGAAATACTTTACAAATTTGTGATAAAAACTAGCCAAACCGTGAAAGGATTGCATTTCAGTAACAGACTTAGGTATAGGCCATTCGACAATGGCTTTAACCTTAGCCTCATCAAGTTTGATGCCATCTTTACTCACAATAAACCCAAGAAATATAATTTCAGGAACACAAAAACAACATTTTTTCAATTTGGCATAAAGTGTTTGTGAACATAAAGTGGAAAGTACTTGCTCAAGATGATTAGCATGCGAACCTACATCTCCACTATACACCAAAATATCATTGAAATAAACCACTACAAATTTGTCTATAAAAGGTATAAGGGCATGGTTCATTAATCTCGTGAAATTCGAAGGAGCATTAGTCAAACTAAAGAGCATAACTATCCATTAATAAAGTCTAAATTCGGTTTTAAATGATGTTTTCCACTCATCATCGTCTTTCATGCAAATTTGATGATAACCACTTGTTAATTCAATTTTTGAAAATATTCATGCACCATACAAGTCTTCTAACATATCATTAAGCCTTGGAATAAGGTGTCAATATTTAATAGTTGTTTTGTCAATAGCACGACGATCAACACACATTTGCCAAGTTCCATCTTTCTTAGGTACAAGTATGATATGCACATCATATGGACGTTTCTTGATTCACCACTTGATCTTCAACCAAGAAGAAGATTCAAATAAGAAGAGAAGAATAAAATTTATTTCAAGAGATTTGTAACCTAATCCTCAAGAACATGTATAACCCAGTTCAAGCTAATTATAAATTGAACGACACAAGTTGAAAGAAGAACAACAAATAAAGACGTCACTAATTGATGAAACAAAATCAATTAGATAAGTTGTATACAAAGGATGAAAATCATCATTTAATGCATTTTAATTATTCAACAAGAATAATAATAAGGATAAACTTCACAAAATAATGTCATAAAATTGTGTCCCCTAGTGATAACCAAACCTCCCTATATATAGGAGAGGGGTCGGTCGAAAATTAAGGAAAAGGAATGACCTTAAGCTTATAATTACTTAACCTCCTAAGAAACTATCTTTTAGGAAACAAGATCTACTAGGAAACTAACTTTTAAGAAACAAGATCTACTAGGAAACACATTTTTTAAGAAACAAGAGACTTTATAAGATTTGGTCAGTTTTTCCTTACAAAGAAGGAAACCTACTAATAATAAATTCAGCTATAGCCTTTTTTTTCAAGTTGGGTTAACTTAACTTCTTCAAAACTTATTAAGCACCTATTTGGTTGAGCTTTTGAGGGGTAGAAAAGTACTTTTTTTACAACAAAAGTTATTTTTAAGAAAAATGAGTATTTGGCTGTAAAATCTAAAAGTACTTTTTTAATAGAAATAGCTTTTTTGAAAGTTAAAATACAACTTTTTAAGAAGCTTAAATTTGAAACTTTCCAAAAAAGCCCTCATTTTAGCTTTTTGGGGTAGATTTTAACGTTTATAATTTGCATCGTTTACGTTTATAACATCTGATGTTTAAGAAAACTCTCTCTTCTCTCTGTCTCTGCTCTACGATCTCTCTTCTCTCTGCCTTTGCTCTACTCTGCGATTTGCGCTCGCGTGCCTTAACTTTGTACTTTATTCTTTTATATTTGGTTCAGCCTAGTTCTGGCGAGGCTGCACGTTGTCGTTTGGATTCATGAACTCGACTATCTCCAACAAGAGTTCCTACAAAACAAAGCAAGGCAAGCCGGGGGTTGGTTTCCGGCAAGCCCCTCCGACGCTCAAGTTAGTCTTTTGTAAGGGCA
>JAOSBK010000005.1:44481644-44513468 GCA_027568895.1 Erythroxylum shatona | reverse complement strand
TATCATGGCAAAGTAGTACCTTATATATGGAATAGATGCTAGGTTTAGGTCTTTACGTAGGTCTTTACGTATGCATGAGAGATTTCCACCTGCGAATGGGCCCTAGACGAGTGGACCTGGGCCCGGGCCTAGCACAGCCGACCTAACCAGTTTGAATATGAGCTTCTCCCTCTAAAATATCACTCTTGTAATCAATTTCTATAACAAAAATTATATTCATTTTGTTAGATTTTTTAATTCCTTACCACCAAATTTTAACACCTTTTGTATTAAACTGGTTTTTAATCATTATAACGTATATAATTTTTTATTGACATTCAATTCATTGAATAAGAAGAAATTTTATTTTCATACAAATCTCTAACAACTTAACTTATAGATCATAAATGATTTGATTTATTGGTAAAATATATGAGATTAAAATTCTCTAGCAACTATCCAAACTTTAAGTAATTTTTCATCTAGCTTAAGTACAAACAACATATATAAAATTATGTTGCTACCTATAAGATTTTAATAACAATTATCATTTTTCCTTTCACTTTCATACTCTACGGCGACATATTTATAACTATTTAAAAATGTGTTGTCAAAAATTAATATAGTGCAACAATTTTTAAGGTGTTGTTTTTATTATATTAAAAAAAACAACGAAAATGATAATAATAAGATATTGCTACATATATGAAAAGGCAACAAAATTAAAAAAATGGTTGCAATAAAGTCTTATATATGGAACTGTTCATATAGTTCCAATAATCTTTTTATTAATTTTACATATTTATTCATATAGAAAATAACATGAGCTTATTTTTAGCCATGTTATTTGTATTGCTCACGTTATTTGCCAATATAACTGGAAATGGATAGATTTCCATATTCGGCATGAGTCATTTATTCTTTCAAATATTATATATATATAATATATTATATAATTAATTAGTGTAAAATAAGGCAGAGAGGAATCTACAGAGTTGTTGAATTGTTTCGGTTCTACATAACAGGGTGTTTGAAAATTTTCGGATTGAATTCATTAACGAATTGAATTCAATTACATTAATGAGAATGAATTGAATTCAATTTACACTGTTTGAAACAAACTCAGTAATATTAGAATTGAATTCAGTTATACTGTTTGGAACACAATCAAAATAAATTCAATTATTTTATATGATATTTTTACCCTTAACTAAACAGTAATCTTGTTAAATAATAAACATTCACACTTAAATAGAGCAAGTTATAAACATCAATTTTATTATAAGTGATATCATCAAAAAAGTTTATTACTAAAATGTATAGAAAAAATTAATTGCAAATAACATTAGGCTAGACCGAGCTATAAAGATAATAGAAAATTATTATAATTTGAAAGTTTAAAAATGCACGAAAAAGGAAAAGACACCCATGAACAAGAAAAAGGAAAACCTGGATATGACAGGAGGTACTGATTCGTAAAAAAGGTGTTGTTATTCCGTTTCTTAGTAAGAGGGGCTATTTGAGGTAGAAGGGGCTGATTGAGATGAAGAGATATATGGTAGGGTTAGATGTGTATTATTGAAAGGATATTTTCAATGTTCAAAAGAAGAATTAAAACCCTAGTTCGTAATTTAATTATGATACGTTTTCAGGTGAATTCAATTTATAAAGGATGATAAGGTTCAATTCATGTATAAATTGAACCCATCCTTTTTTTCTATTTCCAAACACTTGAAATTGAATTCAATTCATACAATTCCAAACACTATGTAAATCTTTACTTTGATGAGTGTCAACGAGTGTGTGATAATCTCACCGTATAAAAAAAGCGTTTTCTTTGTTGATTGTGCGCGTTGCAATCTTGTTTTGGGGTCTTGCATTTTTTTAAAAATCTGTTTCTCTGTGTATACTTTGATTTTGATGGCAGAGATTCAACCTTTGAGTGAAAGATCAAGGAATGCATAGACATTGTTAAGGTTGAGGGGCCTGGTGGTAGTTGTTACAGAGGTAAGTGGAGAAGATGATAATAATAAAAGATAGAAAGAGTTACAGGCATTAGTAAAGAAGACGAAGCGCAACATTTAAATAAAAGGTTCAGTGTTGTTAAGCTGGACTAGAGACTAATAGGTGTCTGTATTTAAGCCGAACACTAACGACTAAACTAATATGAAAAAAAGCCCATACGAATGATTTCTCTCTCTCAATATGTCAATAACTTATAATATTATCCAAGTAAATTCTATTTGGCACATTTTGATTCAGCTAGATATTTTCGATTTCAATGCACATTTGCACAGTAACCAGCTGCTAGTTTGGTTCTAAAGTCCTACGATGGCTTGGGCACGACATTGTTGTATAGTTAGGATATAATAAATCTCCATTATATGCCAGAATCGTACTACTGCATCAAACTCAACAAGGAACGATCATAAGAAAGGACGGTATTTTCGGGAAGATAATTAAAAAATACTCCCTCCTATTCAAAATAAGTGTCATTTTAAAGAGATTTTAATTATTCAAAATAAGTGTCGTTCATGATTTTTCATGCATGTTTATAATTTTATTTTTAAAATTATCATTTAATTTCTCTCACATCTTAATTATACAGATTACATTTTCAAGGCAATTCAACATGTAATTAATAAGGGTAAATCAAACATTTCACTAACTTTTTTAATAAGTGTGTATTTTTTTAAAACGACACTTATTTTAAATAAGAGGGAGTATATTAAAATTATTTCTTGACTGAAGCTGAAAAGGTTTAAAGTTTTTCTTTATGAAAATGCAATAGTATACTACTCATGGGCATAAGGAAAAGGTCTAATTGTGTCAATTTTCTCGTATCTCATTCAATCCAAAGTGTAAATATACAGAACACGTCACTTGAATGATAGCTAAAAGACAAATTGCAAGTTGCACGTTTTTGGACTTCGTTGCTGTTTCAAAAGCAATCTCATCCATCCATTGTAATAAATAAATTAAAATTGGATAGAAGAGGGAAGAGAAGATTTTGTTTCCATAATTAAATATTAATTCCATGCAAAAGGATTGTCAAAACCTTAGCTTTTTTTTTTTTTCTGTTTGCATGGACATTTATAAATAAATAGGCATGTATAAGTCCGAATTATAACTTTAGAAAAATAATTAATTGATTTAATTAAATTTTGAAATACATTTAAAGGGTTGGGAATGAGTGTACCAAAAAATTTGGGTTTGAAATATATAAAAAGACACAATTATGCTGTTTTGTCTAGAAAAATAAGTAGTAATTTTTTGTGAAAATAAACAATTTTACCTTCTAGACAGGTAGTTATATATTTATTAAATCGATAAGATAAGAGGATTATCATTTAAAAGAATAAGTCGATATTAAATTGTCATAAAATTAAATAAAAATTAAATAAAAATTAAAAAATTTAAATATGATTAAAAAATTATTCTTATTTATCAAAGAATTTAAAATTTAATTAAGAAAGATATTATTAAATAAAAATAATTAGTTAATTTTAATTTATAATTTTATTTATTTTTAAATTTAATTAATTAATTCATTTTTAATAACAAAAATTATTAAAATAAATAAAACTGAAAATTAAAAACTAAAGTGAAATGTTAAACCGTCCTTACTGACAGATTTTTTATCAATAATTTTTATCTTAAGCTAAAGATTAAATAAAATTTAAAAATTTAAAATATGATTAAAAAAATTATTCTTATTTATTAAAGAATTAAAAATTTAATTAATAAAGAGATTGTTAAATAAAAATAATTAGTCAATTTTAATTTATAAATTTTTTAATTTTTTTAAATTTTATTAATTCGACAATTTTTAATAACAAAAATTATTAAAATAAATAAAACTAAAAATTAAAAACTAAAGTGAAATGTTAAGCCGTCCTTACTGACAGATTTTTTATCTATCTTAATTTCTTTTAATTAGTTTATTCGTAATAATAATTTTTTTCTTATGCTTCTGATAAGATCTCGTCTCTATATTGTGATCCCGGATCATTCTTGTACTCGTCTTACTTTTCCGCAATTGTCTCTGTCCAGACAGATGTGGAAATCTTCCACACACATATGTTCCAATAAGTTTAAACAATCAAACACTGTCACGTGTACCTTTCTGGGTTATCTCCTCCGCAGCTCTTACTGAGCTTGATCCGGTCCAACTTAGATGATCATGGCAAGTGACCCCGTCCTGTACGTTGAGCTGTCGAGAACCGGAAGAAAGGTTAAAGCTTTGCTATTCTTTTGCGTGAAAACAAAAACAAAAATGCCATCTTGATGCAGACAGGACTTGCCAACGGGACAAAAACTGATGGCGAATCGTAACCTCAGTGGTGGGGTTTCAGTTTGGTGCAAGAATTTAATGAGTTAAAATGTAATGAAGGAAAAAAGATGAGTTTTTGTTTTGTACATTGGATACAAAGTTCCACTTTCACCTTGACTCGAATAAGCTCACCGAAGACTCCGAGAGTTTTTCTCGTTGCTTTCGCTTATCTTCAAAAGCCCCATTCACACCTGTACATACTTGGATTCTGTATACAAGATTAGGCGTATCTACAGCATTATAAATTTCGTTTTTCTGTTTTACAAAAAATATATATTATGGGTTCATTATTCTCTATTGGTTAAGCTGACTTCTATTCTCCAATTGCCGTGTATGGACTTTCTGCTGCTCATCCACGCCTAGTCTTCTTGCAAGGGTATTGCCTGATGAATATCTTTCGAGATACGGAAGTTGCAGATTTTCTTTCAGAAAATTAAGTTACAGCAAATCCAACAAAGTATATTGAAGGTAAGCTTGCTAATCTAAACTTGATTCTACCGTACTTTTCGTTACCTTAGATGGTTGTGGTAATATTAGTAATCGGAAGTGCGATCAAGAGTTTGTAGAAGCAAAGAAGCTTTTATCGATCTGGAAAAATTGGCAGCCTTTGTTTTTGTTTCTTGATTTTGAACCAAAGAACAGAAAATTTGGGAAGTGGGTTTTGAGGAATTAGACATTTTGAGAGAAATTACAGAAGAATTAAGCAGACGAGGATGAACCTGCAATTTTGGATGCCTTCCTGTGTTTCTTTCTCTTTACAATATTGATCACTTTTGTATTGAGTCAAGTTGCACAGTTTGGAAGTTAAAGCTTGTCAAGTAACTGAATCTGGTAACCAAAGATTTCACAGATTCATTTAACAATTTGTCTTGATTCATATGTTATTTTCTAGTTCCTGCTTACTAATTCATATGCTAGTTACATGAAGCCTGACAAATTCTTTCATGTAATGTATACAGTTTATCAATAATGTCTTTAGGTAATTTGCACTGTCTTCTTGGCGGCAAATTGTTACTTATTTCTGTTGTTTTCTTGATATCTTTGCTGGTTCCACGGAATGGTGCTCTGATTTTCAATCCTTGGATCTGCAGAGGTCATACTATATTAAGGAAAGCGTTTTGTTGCCATGAAGTGTTTCTCATTCTATGGTGGAGACAAGCCGGAACCAATAACCGTGACAGTCTCGGCTCAATCCTTGACTTCTAAACACAGTGATCGCGAAGTGGGGCAATCTGGATCTGAATTGAATTCTCAAAACGTCTCGGGGGCTAGCTCAGAATCCATGGGGAGGCCGTTGTTTCCAATAATATCACCTAGACAGAGCAATCTCACAGTTTTTACTGTTTCTGAGCTCAAGTCAGCCACCAAGAATTTTAACCGCGGTTTCATGCTTGGAGAGGGTGGATTTGGCTGTGTCTATAAAGGGTCCATAAAGAATATGGAGGATTCAAGTAGAAAGATTGATGTTGCTGTGAAAAAGCTTGGTAAGAGAGGAATGCAGGCAAGTCTTTGTCCTTATGGCTGCTTTTCGTAGTTCCTTTAATGCATCAGGAGCAAACCAATGTTTTGGGAGGCTTAGTAATTAAGATGGTGTAAAATAATAAGATTTGAATGTTTGTTTATTGAAACTGTTTAGTATTTTCTAATCCATTATGTAGAAAATGCTACTCACCTTTATAGATTCTCATAAACAACATTGTTGCTTTACCTACTGCTATCAGATTACTTTTCTCCCTCTGTTTTAGATGGTTTTACATTAGATCATGGTTGGCAGGGGCACAAAGAGTGGGTCACTGAAGTAAATCTTCTTGGAGTGGCTCAGCATCCTAACCTAGTTAAGTTGATTGGTTATAGTGCTGAGGATGATGAAAGAGGAATGCAGCGGCTGCTCATATATGAATTTATGCCTAATCGAAGTGTGGAGTTCCATTTATCCACTCGATCAGAGACAACTCTCTCATGGGCTATGAGATTGAAGATAGCTCAAGATGCTGCTCGTGGCTTAACGTACTTACATGAAGAAATGGATTTTCAGGTATGTAACTATTTATTCGCATCTTATCTGGTACACGTTTCCTAGCAAAATGGTCTTCAGTTCCATGTGCGCAAGACTGATCACTGATTTCTCCTCTTTTCCTTCTCTCCTTACTATGTGACATAGATCATCTTTAGGGATTTCAAATCTTCAAACATCCTTATAGATGAGCAGTGGAATGCCAAGCTATCAGACTTTGGATTGGCTAGATTGGGTCCTCAAGACGGTTTGACCCACGTCTCAACTGCGGTATGCCTGTTGAATACATCGGATAAATTCCCACATCAGACACCATTACATGAAATGATTGACATAGAAACATAACTGCATTCAAATGCACGTCTTATGCTATCCACAATGCGTACGTGATGGATCATTTAGAAATTGCTTCCTAAAACATGACTTACTTTGTCCTATATCTGCATTTTGTCTTCACTCCAAGAGATGCGTGGTCTTGAATTTGCTTAGTTGGGATAGTTTTATGTGATAAACATCGAAAGTAGAAAATGTTTCATTCGGCCATTTGTATGTCAACTTGTAGAATGCTGGCCAAAAGGACGTACAATATAATGGCATGGTCACTATCCATGTGTAATTAAAGTTCTTAATGTTCATCTAATTGACAAAATTTTTCCAGGTTGTTGGAACCTGGGGATATGCAGCTCCTGAGTATATCCAAACTGGACGATTAACATCAAAGATTGATGTATGGAGCTATGGGGTATTCCTATATGAACTCATCACTGGTAGGCGCCCTCTAGATCGAAACCGACCAAGGGGTGAACAAAAGCTCTTGGAATGGGTAAGGCCATATTTATCAGATGTCAAGAAATTTCCTCAAATATTGGACCCCAGGCTTCAAGGGAATTATCACCTAAAATCAGCAAAAAAGCTAGCAAGAGTAGCAAACAAATGCTTGGTCAGAAACCCCAAATCACGCCCAAAGATGAGTGAGGTGTTAGATATGGTAAACAAGATTGTAGATGCATCAACTGAGACAGAAAGTCTTGAACTCTCAGTCAATAGTTTGACATCAATGGAGACTTCAAAGAACTCCACAGCAGATAGTAAAACAAAGGATCTGGATCTGAAAACTGTGGAGAGTGGTTGGTTTGCTTGGATGTGGATGCCAAAGCTCATCGGAACTTGCTGAGAGCAGACAACTTAAGCGAACTTAGCTTGGTGGGTCTTTTGGCATTATTCACTGCTTTGGATGGACATCTTGAAGATATAATGGTCTGTAATCACCTAGTTCACATGCTTACTTATCTGATATGAATTCCACTGTAAAGCAAGGCGGAGGGGAGAAATTTGGAGTATCAGGAGGTGTTCACTTCAGTTTCATATTTGAAGCTTGACGGATTGGCTCGAATTGGAAGGCGTGGAGAAGATGTGTTCCTGAACCAGTGTAAACAGTTACTTTACTTGCAAAATAGGCAAACTTTCATGTACTAATGTGAAGGCTTGAGCTCGGTGAAGCTCACGTAACTTCTCTATCTATTTCAGGAGAGTTTAAAGCAATGAAACTGATTGTAATGAAACTTAATCGTGAGTTGTGAACTTGTGTATAGGCTAAAACATCATCTCTTCCAACTTATATAACCACACAAATCCATGGCTCCCAGCCTTTTAGGCAAGAGTGTTATCCAACCCAGAAACGAGAAAAGTTAAATAGTTTCGGTCATTTGGGATCTTTCCCACATATTAATGACAAATTAAAGCCACTTTACCTTCTCACTCGTTTTCCAAGTTTCAAACTTTGTTGGGAATAACACGTCTTGTGCCAACATTGACATAAACAGCTGCAAAGAACAGAAGCAGAAACAAGCAAGCTATATTGATGACCCTCGCAAGAAACAAAAAAAGGATCTTTAAGCCAAAAAGATGAGAAAGTTGGAAAAGAAAGATATGACCCCCCACCACCATTACCGCCCCGTCGCCGCCCTTAAAGTGCGGGCTCAAAAGGGGATATAGTCATTTCATGCAATAGTTTGCGTCTGTTCCAATTGGAGTTTGTGATAGTTTTGTTGAACTCAGGTAGGGTAAACACAAAAGAGACGTAATCAGAAAGCAACAACAACCTAAGATGCTGGAGATAATTACGTTGTCACTGTCCAAACTCCAGTGAGAATAACCATATAAACGTTAATCAAAATTATATTATCAGTAAAAATAACAAAGGTTTAGTGGTCAACGACGTAAGCACTGAGCAGTCAGTGAGAGGCAATCGGGACCGTCCATTCAAAACATGCTCGCCAGTACACTTATACACCCAGATAACATATAAATGCTCGGAAATAGGATGGTGCTGAGCCTGTAACGCTTTGCTTGCTCCAGAGTTATTTTATTTTGATTTTCTTTTCTTACCAAAAAATACAAGAAATTCATTACTTAAAAATATCTGTTCCTAATCTTTTGATGCTTCGTTATGATATCCTTGGCAGTGCCCCAACACAAACTTTCTGTTTTGTTTTGTTTTTTGTTTGGTTAATTAATCGAAGCCAATTTGGGTGAGTCCTTAATCCTGGTTGTTGTTATTGTTTCTTTGTTTATGTTTGATTTGATCTAATGTTTTTTGTTTGTTTCGGCTGTTTGATATGTTCGTGGTGGTTATTTTGCAGTTGATCATGGTGCAGTAGTTGTTTTGGGTTAGAGACGTTTGAGGAAGTGAATTAGAGAGTGGACATTTGTATTCTTGAACAACCAATATTAATAGGATAAGCTTGTCCAATATTTGTTTGTTGGTCAAATAACATGCGAGGAGGAGTAACTTTTTGTTTGGAACTTGAGCTTGTGTTGAGGAGAAATGATTAAATTATGATGCTGGTGCAATCGAGCTGGAACATTTCTAAGTGATTGCTGAATGTGTTAACACTGTGTTTTGATTGTTAGGTGGATAGAGAGTTGAAAAGTGATGGCTACTTATGATCAAGATTCGGATGTAATCAGGTGGGGTCTTAGTCTTCTTGATGGGGATCCTTCGTTCTATTCTGGATATTATGGTGAGGTTATAGAAAGCGGTAACAACTACCATGAACAGTATATTGAAGGCCGATATGATATTACAGACTCTAACCACGTAGAGAATGATGAAATAATTGCCCGTACGCTGCAAGAAGATTTCTCCCAGCTAGCAGTTTCAGAGGCCTCGGGATACTCAGTTGCTGCTGAAGAATATATGCAGCCTTCAGTTCAACCACACGATTGGCAGTGCCCTCCAACTGCTAATCACTACTCAAGTATGTAGAATGTAGTGAACTGGTGGCTGTATCTGATTCATCTCATAGTAGCAAGTGCCTTGATGGTTTTGGTGTTTCTAATGTGCAGACCACGAGTATAGACTTGAAGAGCCTGATGACACTGTCCCCTCCACTTCATGCTCTAGTCCTGGAAATGCTGAAGAGTGTCTTTATTCTCCAGAATATTCTGATGACAATGAACTGGATGAGGAAGTAGGCAAGACACTGAATCAAATGATTCCTATTCCTGTAAGTTGAGCTGTTGTAAATATCGTGGAGATGCTATGCATATATGCAGACTTGCATCATGTTTTTCCGGTTATTAAAGATCTTATTGTGTCAATATTTTGTCTTTATTAAAGGTGTTAATGCGTCGATAATTGATCTTGCATCATTTAAGTGCTGTTTGTCGAGTGCATGTTTATCTAACAAAGATGTGGACATTTAATATTACGTGATGTTTACTTGTTCTGTATTGTCCAGCATGTTCCCAGAATAAATGGTGATGAAATACCCTCCATAGATGAAGCAGCGTCAGATCATTATAGGCTTACGAACAGGTACTAAGTTTGATCCTCAAGGAAGATTATCCCCTTCCCAAAATATTTGGTTTCAGTTAAGCTTAATGTCTTCCTTAGTTTCATTTTATAGACCAAATCTGTATGTACACCATGCTACATGTACCTTAACACCATGAAGAACATGACTGTATTTTAACTTTAGATTGCAGTTATTTGGCTTTGTGGAGCATAAGGTTGAAGGTGATGGTAACTGTCAGGTTAGAACAATTTTGAGACCACCATAGTCCATTGTACAATCAGCTATTTTGAGGACAGTTAAACGAAGGTTCCTGATTTTATTGCCATTGCTGGCTAAGTTTTTGATTAAGAAAAGAATAACTTCTCGGTGTTTAATAATCAACAATCGTTTCTCAGTTCCGCGCTTTGGCTGATCAAATATATCATAGTCCTGAGCATCACAAAACAGTGAGACGGCATGTTGTTAATCAGGTTTCTTTCTTTCTTAACTTCTTCTGTTAATCTTGGTTAGTTGACTTTAGTTTTGTGAACCCTGATGTATTTTCCCATGGCATGTTGTATAATCAGCTTAAATCTCAACCGGATAACTACGAGGGATATGTTCCCATGGAGTATGGTGATTATTTGAGGAAGATTTCCAAGTGCTAACAGATCTTTCCTTTTCCCTGTAATTTAAGCGTTTGCTTTTTGAGAATATTATGTTGATTTTATGCCCTTTTATTCATGGTCCAGGAATGGTGAGTGGGGTGATCATGTTACATTGCAAGCAGCTGCCGACTCGGTATTATTGTAGAATGGACTGTTGGCCCCATATTTTCCCTTGTTTAGATTGAATGCTTACATTTTTTATGCAAAAATGAAAAACAATTATCGTGTTCATGCTGGTATGACCTGCATAAATCACTGCAGTATGGCGTGAAAGTAGTTGTTATGACTTCCTTCAAGGACACATGTTACATAGAGATTCTTCCTGCAATCCAGAAGACTAAAGAAGGTAATAGCTACAATTATAGTTTGTCTTCCAGGTAGAATTAAGAAGTTGCTCTAAGAAATCTTCTTCTGATTTGCTTGCTGCACATATTTTAGATTCTTTGTCATGTCTGAAATCTTTGAATTTTCAATAATCATTTACTTAATCGGAGATTTTGAGCTTGTAATTTATTATTGGAGATAAAAAATTACCAATGTTATGTATTTTGCTTCCACCTCATGTCATTTCAGGTGTTTGGTAGCATGCCACTGGTTTCATTAGTATTGTTTTGGATGCAAGAATCTGTGGACTTAGCTTGTCTTTTTGATGGATTTTGGTTTTCTGGTGCAGTCATTTTCTTGAGTTTTTGGGCAGAAGTACACTACAATTCAATCTATTTTGAAGTAGGTAATGTTGTTTTCTTTGCTTTGCATTTGATGTATGGTCAAAGGGGGAAGTTAGAGACTGTTTGGGCCAGTGAATTGCCTGGTCTCATAGTAATACTAATCTACCATAGATAGTGCAAGTCCAGAGATGCGCCAAGCTCTCTAACCTCAGTGCCTGCTCCACCAGTTTTGGGAAAAAAAATTGTTGAAAAGAAACATCTAACAGAGGAAATTCATTTGTCTTTACTTTTGATTCAGATACTTCATCTGGGGAGTTTCGAAGAAAGAAAAAGTGGTGGGACTTTGGGAACAAGCACTAGGGAAGATTGGTTATACTGTAATGGTTTCCTTCATATTCTTTTGTTGCTGAGGCTGCTGTATAATAGAAGAAATGCGGCCTCTCTGGTGCCAGACATTCTTGTGTTCTATTTTCCTGTAAAATTGAGCCCAGCTCTTGCTTTATGTGCACATTGTAAGCACCCATGTCTCAATTTTTGGCTCTTTCTGATAAATGAGATCTTGTTCAACTTATACTGGAATTGCTGGGCTTCAAATGAGGAATGAGACGCTTTATGTCTGTTTCAAGTAATCCAGGAAACTCGTTACCTACTCCAACAAATTGGGGAATAGGAAACCATTTAGTTGTCTACATGTCATTCCGTGTTCCATGAGAAGACAAAGAACAGCATAACGTCACGTCGAGCTGGCGACTGGGATTCTGGCTTATCTCTCGTCTGGCGATTGGGATTTCGTCACGTCGAGTTGGAAATGGATTCATTTGTGGTATACCAAATCCTCTCTTCATCGTCCAACCGCATGCACGCGACCCACTTTATTGCAGCGGACATTCACGAACTGTTTACCCGCAACTGGACTGTTGTTCATTGGCATGTTTACCGAAAGGGCAACAGAAATGCTGACTGGCTCGCTACTCAGGCTGATCTTAGTACATTTGATATAACCTATTTTGATGTCGCACCTATCGGGTGCCAACATATCCTTCTAGCAGATATATCGGGGACCAGCATCCCCTATTTTATTTTGTAACCTACTTCGGCAACTTCCCTTTAATCAAAAAAAAAAAAAGAACAGCATAACGTGCCATCCTGTTAAGACATGTCACAAGCATGTTTACCTATGGAATTAACTTAAGCTCTCTTCATCGTCCAATGTGGCTTACAGGACCTGTGAAGCAGGTGATGTGATGCCGGTCATGTGATGCTTTGTTGATCCGACTAAAACTTGTGCTGTCTTTTTTTTAAAGGGGAAATCGGTAAAACACGGTTAATCTAACTCTCGAAGTGCTCTGCGGTAAACAGATCCTTGCTTGTCCCTTTATATGAGAGCTAGGACTGACAATGGGGGCTCCCGAAGAATATAAATTTTTGGGCTGTTCTGAATTACAATGGTAGCCAAATTATCCGCTCATTGATTTCTTTCTCGGTATATGTGCTAGATTTGTACCTCTTAATTTTATTGGAGTAATCCACGGGTACCTGTTAACAAAAAATTATTGATATTAGTCTCAGAAGTGGGAGACGAAAGCAAATTAATGACTTCCAAGACGTTCTTTTCTAATATGACCCTGCAATAACCAAGGGACCAAGCTAACATGAGGCCCGAGTGGACTCTCCAGATTTCGGTCGTTAATGCCGAGCTGCTACCAATGTGCTAAACGAATCATCCGCACCACTGTTAATGACAGTCGCAAATTAGTCCTCCAGCGGTAGCTACGTGTGATCCCTGCTTGAAGGCTCCATTCGTGTTGAGTTTGACCCAGTCTTCCAACGGCTTCGTCCATCCCACTCGACTACCGACTAGGAGGCCCTGAGTCGGAAACACACAGCTTTCCATCACTCTAGCTCGAACTATCCACTGCACGTACTCTATGAACAAACTCTTCGTAAAAAAGACTTTTGTTTCTTCACGCCTAAAGCATCCAACATGCGACTCCAAATATGGTAGGCCAAGCCCTTTGCATTTCTTGAGAGTGCTTTGTAAGATTAGACTTCACCCATAACTCGACGTCTTAATAGAAAAACGCTCGATTGACCACCTCCGAAAGAAATGTCCTCCAGAAGGCAAGCGCTCTCGGACAATTCTGCACTTTTTTATATCGACAATCATTATGGTTGATTAAAATTAGGGACTTTAGAAACAAGACGAGGGGAAATGAGGGATTTGAAAGTTGAGAAAGACGATTGGAAAAACCAAAAATAATATGAGACGATCTTTCATTATAGTTTTCATACAGTTGAGAAGTTGTGCATTGTCAAAATTAAATAATTCTCAATAAATTAATAATTTTTAGTATATAATAGTCATCTATGATAAGTTAAATTAATTACATATTAATCAATATCTCGTTTAATTAATAGATTTTATGTCGTCATAAGATTATTAATTTATTATAGTTCTATTTTATATATTTATATAGATAGAAAGAGTCATATGTAAGAGCTACTTTATGATTTGGGAAGTCAACTTATAATTACATGGAAAAATCGTAATTTTAATAACCTCGGAAAATGACTTATAATAATCCCGTAAGACTGAGCTATAACTTTGTTTTAAGTACTATTAACAATATTTTCAAAACCAGACAGAAGTTAAAATTAATAAGATAAGAGGATTAAGGTTTAAAATGTTCAGTTGATATTGAAGCGTTATAAAATTGATATAATTAAGAAATTTGAAATATGATTACTAAAATTAAGAAATTTGAAATACGATTATCCTTACCTATAGAAAGATTTGGAGTTTATTAAAAACAAATATTATTAAATAAAAATTAATTGATTTATTTTAGTTTGTAATTGACTAATTAATTAATAAATTGATCAGTTTTTAATAGTAAGAATTATTAAAGTAAATTAAAAAAAAGTTAAAAATTAAATCAAAAATATGAATAATTCAAGATTTGTACGATTGTACGGACTAAATCGATCTTATTTAATTATTTACTATTAATATTATTGATAAAATTGTTACAATGTATGAAGTGGGCTTGGAGGACCATCTAACCTGAAATTTAATTGTGGGCTGGGTTTGGGTGTACTCAAATGATGAAGAAGATTTTTCTTCCCAAAACGACAACTAAACATGGATGTTGGAAACAAAGGCACCCAACCTGATCCTCTGTGGCCGAATGGGTTGCCCATTTTGAGGTGAGAAATTGTCTCTGAAAAGTGAAACTCAGTAGGAAGTTGGAAGCTCACTCTGAACCTTTCAATGCTTCTTTATCTAGTAAACAACATTTAAAACACGAACATATGAACTCAAAGTCTTTAAGAGTGCATGTCTGCTTGCAATTTGGCATAGCAGGTCAGAGAAGATAACGCTCTTGTCTTAGAAATTTTTGTTAGGATGTTCACGGAGATGGAGGTTGGAAGGGCTTTGCTTTCTTCTTCTCCACCGCTTCCTACAAGAACCCACCTCAGGCATTGTCCCTCTTCTTCAGGTGAGTGTCAAAGTCTTCCAAATTTTCCACATATAGTTCGAATTTTTACTTTTTTTTCCCCTTCTTGTTATCTATGTTTATTCCTGTTTTATCTTGTTTCCTTACTTGCTTTTCGCTTGGTTGCTATGAAATTCCCAGAAAAAGGATAAGACTTCTTTTTGGGGTTAACAAATGACAAAAAAGAACGTGACTAAGAATATATAACTAGCTTAAGCTTCACGGTATTCGACATTGCAAATTTTCATATATGTTGCTGGTGTATTCCAAATTTTGTTGGAACTTAATCTATCTAATGAATTGGTGATTGTTTTTTCAATGATGAAAATATCTAGTTGGTGTTAGCTTTTGTTAGAACAGAGGCATGACGCTATTGCCTATGACATTACCTCTATTTGGTCAGACTTCACAATTCATGGAAGGGCAAGTTTTTCTTGGTGTTTTCGCTTTCCTTTTCAACTAATTCAAGTAAAGAAGGTTCATTTAGGTAGGATATGCATTGCAACTACTTTGTTCAATAGTCCCTGTGAAAATAATCCGAGTTCTAGACCCATGATTTGCTGAAGAATTCGTACGAAGTTCTTTTCTGTAAACATTAGACTTGTTTATGCTGATGTTTAAAGAAGGTTCATTTAGGTAGGATATGCATTGCGACTACTTTTTTCAATAGTCTATGTGAAAATAATCCGAGTTAAAGTCACATGATTTGCTGGAGAATTCGTACAAAGTTCTTTTCTGTAAACATTAGGCTTGTTTATGCTGATGTTTCACAGTTTCGATGCTCCATGAAAAAGTTGCTGTTGTTGCTGCTTCTATTCCAATCACCAGTGTAGCTCAACATTTTCCTGCCTCTGTTCTTTTACAAGAGCAACGTGATGACTCTAAGCCTCTTCTTAACATGTTCAAGGAAGATAGGATTTCTCAGGTTAGATTTACTTTATAGAATTCACTGAATTAGAGTTCAGAAGGTCAGTCTAGCTCTAAAATTTTCTTCAGCTTTAAATTTTAGTATGTAAGTGGAGAACATGAAATAAGTTTCTCCTTCTCCACAGTTTCATGGGTCTATGAAAGAAAATAATGATACTAAATTCATGCTATTATCTTGCTGCACATGATATCCTTCTTCATTACAGGAAACTCTGGATCAGAGAGAGATGGAAGTTAATTCCTCCACACTTGGCGAGAACCATGATAGCTTGGATGAACTGCTGCTGCAATTTGGATATCAGACACTTCAATCAGCCATTTTAAGGAATTTGTAAGATGAGTTAAGCTTTATTTTTCCTCTGACTATAAATTTCTCTTTTATTTTTGAATGGGATCCTTAGACAAGGCTCTATTCCTGTCGAAGATTCACAGCTTTACAAACAGAGCAAAAACTATCAATGTCCTTGGGTTTGCAGCCTGTTGCAAATAATACCACCAAGTTTAACGATGTTGAACCAAGTAATGTGATTGATATTGCCAAGAAAGCTTTGTCAGCTTCCAGAGATGCAGCATTATTTGCTGAGACTTCCGCTAATTTTGACAATTCAGTTTCTACTAGGTTTATGTTCTTTTTCTTCTTCTTTTTTATATCTTCCCCCCTACCTGCTTAACTTTTCCCAATTATAACAATTTCTGTTGTGTATTTAAAAAATTTTCAGTTTGGGGTCCCCAAGCTCTACCTTTTCCCGTGAGGATGTGAAAATTGTAAGATCAACACGGCGGCGAGAGTTGCAGTCCAAAAACCGGAGGTTACCAAAAACAAAAGATATGTTTGATGAGCTTCACAACTTACGAAGAACTGAAATCCGGAAAAATACAAGTGAAGAGTTTGATCCAAATGACCCTCTTCGGTTGTTCTTATGGGGACCAGAGACAAAGCAGCTTTTGACTGCCAAAGAGGAGTCTGAGTTAGTTATTCAAGTGCAGGTATATATCCACGCAATTATAAAACTGAAAATTGGCAAGACTTGATTTGAAATCTTGTTTCTCATCTTGGAAATATGAAACAGGAATTGTTAAAATTGGAGGCAGTTAAGAGTAAACTTCAGTCTCACTTTGGCCGTGAACCAACCCTAGTTGAATGGGCTGAAGCTGTTGAGCTTAATTGTATGGTTTTGCAGTCACGAATTCGCTCTGGTAATCGAAGTCGAGAGAAGCTGATTCATGCAAATTTGCGGATGGTAGTTCACATTGCTAAAAGATATCAGGGTCGTGGTGTTGGCCTTCAGGACTTGTTACAGGTTATCTTTAATCCATAATGCCTTGTAGGATGCACTTGTTTCTCTCCCTGATTGAATTAATAGAACAAATCGTACCCATGGTTTCTTGGTAAGATGGTCATGTTTGATTATTTGCTGCAGTTTTTCTTTTCATAAATTTTTTTCCCCATGACTAATGGCTCTCAGGGAGATGTTTTGCGAATATTATGGAAGGCTGCTGGAAATGTTATGACCATGTGCAACTTAGACCTTTGGATACAGCACTTGAACAACATTAAATAAGGGCTAGAGCATCAAAATCAATTAGGTCCAAATTACAGAAAGATTTTGATTTACAGATTAGCAAAAGAAAACTGAAAGGGCGATTCAATATCTTTAAGCCAGCGATAACTTTAGATAGAGTGAATGGAGGACAATTGTTAATTGGATTAACAAAGAATGGTTTGTGAATAAGGCTTAACCAAGTTAACTAACACTTTTAGAGTTACTCTTCAACAGATTGTGCAATGTCTGTTGCCTAAATATATTAAGTAACTGAGGATTGATTCAGCTTTTAGAAAGTTGAGCTGCATATTCAGCTTTTGCTCTCAATGATTCTCTTGGTGGATGCTATCTTAATCCTTTCCGATTGGACTAAGCTGCAATATTTAGAATTCTTACCCATTCTTTATGCACATCAATGTTTTGTATAGTAACTTGAACTCTGGGAAAGAAACAATCACCTTATATTTCTGTTTGATTTGTATGATTGACATAAAATTTGAATTTTTCACTGAACTGGGGAGAAACGAAAATTAACTTTTGTAGCTATCAAAATATTATCTGTTGGACAATTATTCCCTGGTGAATGCCGATGCGAATGTTCAATTCATTAGGTTCTGATTTTCTTTTTGGGTGCTGTTGTAGGAGGGAAGTATGGGTCTCATGAAGAGTGTTGAGAAATTCAAACCCCAAGCGGGTTGCCGCTTTGCCACTTATGCTTACTGGTGGATAAGACAAACTGTGAGGAAGGCTTTATTTCAACATTCAAGAACTATTCGTTTACCGGTAAAGATATCCTTTCCTTTAACCACTAGGAGTGCATTTCCTTTTTCCTTCTGTTAGAATTCCTTGTTGATGTGGAAGAACACCACAATTGACTTCAACTTCCGTCTGGCCAAGGATTTACTTTGGTTTTAGCAGTTTTTTGCTAGCTTGTTTACCTATTATGGACCTGTATCTGCCATATTTCTGGCAATATGAATGGCAAAAGATGATGATCCTGTGTATTAAACATACAGGAAAGCGTTTACTCTCTCTTGGGAAAGATAATGGAAGCAAAGAGATCTTGTGCCCGGGAAGGAGATCATAACCCAAGCAAAGAAGAATTAGCGAGACGTGCTGGAATTACAGTTAACAAGCTGGAAAAGTTGCTATACATGACAAGAGCGCCAATTTCAATGCAACAGCCTGTATGGACAGACCAAGATACTACCTTTCAGGTGAATTCTCATTATCTCCATTCTTATATTTATGTACCTGAAGTTACTAAAAAGAAATGGCAAAAGGTGAGACAAGTAGTTGGACTCATTTAAAATGTGAAGATAAATGAGTTGCCCTATTTAATACTTGCAGGAGATAACTGCTGATAGCGAAATTGAGATTCCAGAACTAAGTGTGGCAAAGCGACTAATGAGAAAGCATGTTAGAGGGCTCCTAAACATTCTTAATCCAAGAGAAAGGCATATAATCAGGCTAAGGTTTGGCATTGAGGATGGGAAACAAAGATCTCTGTCTGAAATTGGTGGCTTATTTGGATTAACTAAGGAGAGGGTTAGGCAACTGGAAAGCCGAGCTTTAAACAAACTGAAACAGTGCCTTGGAAAGCATGGCCTTGATGCTTATGCCGATTTACTTGTTTAATGGTAAAGACACAGAGAAGCATGTGTTTCTTCTATTCTGTAAACATGTAGATACTGTCCCATTCAAATTTGTTGTCCTTGCAATAATCGATATCGAAACGCATTAAGCAGTAAGTTCCTAATGATAGTTTTATTCTTCGTAAATTGTTACCTCTTGTAGAGACTCGTCAGATGAAGTTGAAACTGTTACTGTTAGTAGCATAAAGACTACATCATGAATTCCCCATTTAAATTGCATCGTAGAATTTGACTCCTAAAGAAGACAAATGGGTTAAGCCAATCCAGGTCACCGGCTGTTGCATTTCTCTTGTCCTACCTTGTAAGTTGTAAGCCGACGTTCATGACTTCTTCAAGACTAGCTTCTGAACCAAATAAAGGAGCCATCCTCTTGCTTTTTAGTTCGGCATTATGGAAGGCAGGTATAAAAATGTGTAAGTTTGGACATTGTCAAAAGAGCTTGCATTGCGTTAAATCAATTCGGCAGAATCTTGTTTGTAGCTTTTCCAAAGTTCACAATTAACAAATAGAGACAATCTAACATGATAATCTAGTAGCCGCGTACAATGGCCTCTTGACAAACTTGAATGGGCGTTGCTTGAAAATTTGTTTGTTTAAGACTTAATTATTAACTGACTACATTGTTGACAAGGTTTGGAAAATTGGTTTGGAAGATAGACATTATATAAGGAATTGAGACATTGACCTTTGGTAAACTCTACAAAGCTTTTTACAACTTGGCCAAAAGCAGTTCTCGAAGAACTAAGCTCAAACAATGGCTGATACAGAGGCAACCCAAGCTGGAAGTTCCATGCACGGAGTCTCGGCCAGAGAACAAGCCTTTGCCTTCTCAGTCACAAACCCTGATATTCCAACAGATACCAATGCAAAATTCTCACTACCGGTGGACTCAGAGCACAAATCCAAAGTGTTCAAAGTTTATTCCTTAGCGAGCCCACATATGAGCACTTTCCACCTCTCTTGGCTCTCCTTCTTCACTTGCTTCATCTCCACTTTCGCCGCAGCTCCACTAGTCCCCATCATCAGAGACAACCTCAACCTCAGAAAATCGGACATAGGCAACGCGGGGATTGCTTCAGTGTCTGGAAGCATCTTCTCCAGGCTTGTAATGGGTGCAGTCTGTGACCTATTGGGACCACGTTATGGTTGTGCCTTTCTTTTGATGTTAACAGCGCCAACAGTCTTTTGCATGTCTTTTGTGTCGTCTCCAGGAGGGTATGTTGCCATTCGTTTCATGATTGGATTTTCTCTGGCAACATTCGTGTCGTGTCAGTATTGGATGAGTACGATGTTTAACGGGAAAATCATAGGACTTGTCAATGGTACAGCCGCAGGTTGGGGCAATATGGGTGGTGGTGCAACACAGTTGATTATGCCTTTGATTTATGAGCTTATCCGACGAGCTGGAGCCACGCCGTTCACAGCTTGGAGGATCGCCTTCTTCATTCCTGGTTGGTTTCATGTGATTATGGGGATTGTGGTGTTGAGCCTCGGCCAAGATTTGCCTGATGGGAACCTGAGAACTTTGCAGAAGAAAGGCGATGTTACCAAGGATAAGTTCTCCAAGGTCAGCCTCTTCTTCCATAGCCTGGTCGCTAACATTTCGATTATTACAAAGACGATTAGAATTCTCTCTTCTGCGGCAGGTTCTGTTGTATGCAGTCAAAAATTATAGAACATGGATCTTTTTTCTTCTCTATGGCATGTCTCTCGGAGTAGAACTAACCACAGATAATGTCATCGCCGAATACTTTTTCGACAGGTTTCCTCCTCTGCGCAACCTCAAAATCATCAGACTCTCTCAACTGCACTATCATTTCTCTCATTCATTGCCAACATTGTCTTTTAGGTTTAACCTCAAGCTCCGGACAGCAGGCACCATAGCTGCGACCTTTGGCATGGCCAACATCGTCTCTCGCTCCGCCGGTGGTCTCTTGTCTGACGTTGCAGCCCGCCGTTTTGGGATGCGGGGCCGTCTCTGGAGCCTATATATCCTCCAAACCCTAGGAGGCATATTCTGCATATGCCTTGGCAGAGCCAACTCTCTCCCTCTCTCCATTCTCTTCATGATTCTCTTCTCTCTTGGAGCTCAAGCCGCCAGCGGTGCGACCTTCGGTATCATCCCCTTCATCTCTCGCCGGTCTCTTGGCATCATTTCTGGTCTCACTGGCGCGGGTGGCAACTTCGGGTCTGGACTGACTCAGCTTCTGTTCTTCACTAGCTCAAATTACTCCACAGCAGCTGGTTTGACTCTAATGGGGATCATGATCGTTGCTTGCACTTTACCTGTGGCACTGGTTCACTTTCCACAGTGGGGTAGCATGTTTTTGCCGGCTATAAAGGACGCAGAGAAGTGTAGTGAAGAGTACTATTATGGGTTGGAGTGGAATGAGAAAGAGAAACAAAGAGGTCTGCACCATGGAAGCCTCAAGTTTGCAGAGAATAGTCGGTCGGAGAGGGGACGGCAGGTCGTTTCTGTGGTTACACCGCCTACTGCTACACCTACTAACTTGTAGAATCGATTGAGACTTGCTCTATGGATCTTTAAAGGAATAAATGAAATGAAGTTATTAATTATTATTGTATTTAACTTATCATCAGAGAAACCTTATTAAAACAACTTATAATTTAAAACTTAAACAAAATGTTGTTAATTCCTATTAGAATTTAGATAATAACTAGTTGGTTTGTTTTGAGTTCATATATGACAGAAATACCCTTTTAGAGGGGTCATTGTATCAAAGACCAATTAACAATTGTTAGAGAAACAACTTTTTTTTAAAAATAAAAATGGGAATTTCATTGATAAAAAATTAGAACCATAACATCTACAAAACATAGATCAGGAGTTAACCTAGACTCAACATAATTGCAATACCCATAACATCTACAAAACATAGATCAGGAGTTAACCTAGACTCAACATAATTGCAATACTCCTAATACACGGTATCATATATGGAGTGCAGAAGAAAAACATGGTAGAGGCTCGAGGCTGCACCTCTCAGCATTTGAATTTCATAGATACTGTTCAATGTCTCTGACATCAAGAGGGTGAGAGCTTTCTACTTGGTCTCAAATCTTTGAGCATTTCGTTCCTTCCATACCTTATTAACAAGTGTGCTTTTCAACCATTGCATGATGTCTATGTGTTAAAAGGTCGAGCATAGTAGCACATACACAAAACCATCTATGTGAGAGTTGTCTCCTTATAGCTCGGTATCTTTGGCACAACTTCATAGGTACTGAATATTGTTTGTTGTTTTCTACAAATTTTCCCTGTGTCTGGCTCTCCTTGGATCCGCATTCAATGTCGCCCTTATATGTCAACCTAATCCTTGTAAGTCCCAAGAATTGTTTCTTTTTCATAAACTTACATGCATGTATGTAGCCATAAGATGCTATCAGTGCCTTGAAGAATATTTTGAATATGGTAGATTGAAAAGCTTAGCTAGTAGCTAGCAATGTCTGATCTAATATAGTTAAAAGGAAATTAAGAATTTAATCTTCAGTTCACTAATAGATCCTCGTTCATGTTTGTGTCAATATCACGAGCTGTAATCATTAGCCAAATTTGCTGAATGGTGTTATGAATGAAGAGCTGGTTATCTTGACTTCTTCTTTGAAATATTTTTTTAATTCCTTTCCAACCATATTGCGTACATTCCAAATCAAATAACTAGTTTGAAAACAATTAAATCACCTTTATAAGTGAATCTGAATTGCTCACACCATGTAATAAATTCCATCCAAGAGTCAATTCTGAAGCTAAGTTCATAAAGACTTTGGGAAAACCTCTAGAACGAAATAAGAAACTGTAAGAATGAAGGAGATGATCTAAAGTTTCTAAGGATTGTTGAAACTATGACGGTAGCATTGTAGTTCATTCCCTAGAACTTGTCCTTCATTGGCAAGCTACTCTTAATAGCTAACCATAGTATGAAAGAGGCTTTAGGGATTTACTGGTAAAACAAATGAGTTTGCACCGTGAGACCTACGGCATAGAGGTTTAATGAGGGCCATACAAGATTTGTTTGTGAATACCCTGGATGAGTGGTCATTCCATTTTGGCTAGTCCTTATTGGTTTTGTATGGATTGTAATTAGGTACATCTCTCATTATGTATGAAAGGCTTCTAAATTTACTGCTCTACTCAGCCTTATATATGACCATATTCACTTCAGCATCTAGAGGGATAATTGTTCTCAAACATTCTAGGTGTGGGATTTTATGCAGAGGGCCTAAAGGATGACAGTGATCATACCAAAACCAAGCCTTATCTCCATTCCTAATATTGAATCTGATGCCATCATTCATTATATCCCTTGTTCTGAGTATTTTATTAAAAGACCAAAAATTGGACTGGTTCAACCTAAGAGACCAAAGGCTTTGGTTTTTAATAATGTAGATATGCACCTATTTCACCCAAATAGATTGGGGGTTAGTGAATAACCTCTATATTTTCTTTAGTACAAGCAATTTATTTAATCTTCTTATAGACATAATGCCTAAACTCGCCTCCTCTTTGTTTAAACATATATTTGACCATTCAACCTTTACACCTTTATTATTATCTACTAGTACTAGCCCTTTCCATAAGAAATTCTTTAAGGATCTCTCAATATCTTACAAGCTTTTACAGCAAAAACAAATGAGCCCACCAATGAATATGTATTTTATTTAGCACTGAGTTAATTAGCTGGAGTTTACCTAATATAAGATAGAAAACAGTTGTTCCAGTGGTTGATTTTCCTTTTGATTGCATTAAAAAAAGGTTGACTTGTAACTTATCCTTTTGTCTAATATTGTAATTCCCAGGCATTTGAAAGCCTGCTTAATCATGATATGTTTGATAGTAGTTCTACCTTATGAATAGAATCCACAAAAACATAAATGCAACTTTAATCAAAGCTTGATTTGCACCATTGAAAAATAAAAGGTCATTTGTAAAAGCTAAATGAAAAGTTTAAGCTTCTTACATTTGTAGTTAAATTTAAAGCTCCTAGATTGATTGATCTTTGGGATTGTAATTCTAACAAACGACTCTAAACAAATGGTAAATAGGTAAGAAGGCGAAGAGTCTCATTGTTTAACGCAATTAGTTCCTTTGAAAATTAGTGTAGGGTCTCCACTAACTAAGATAGTTGAGCATATGCATTCCTTAATCTAGGAGATAAAGATCTTAGGAAATCCGAAAGCACTAACAACTTCCAATATGAAGGACTACCTAACTGTATCAAAAGCTTTTGCAAAGTCCACTTTCATTATATAACTTTAGTGTTTCTTAGATTTATAACACTTTAAAAGCTCCTAAGCTTATAACAAATTATCCTCTATGTTTCCCTCACTTATAAAGGCTCTTTGGCTTTTATCTATGAAGGTATCTAGTACAGTTTTAAGCCTAATGACTAACATTTTAGAGATGATCTTGTACAACATAAGATAGGTCTGAAATCACCTAAGGAATTCAAGTTCTGCTTTTAAGGATGAGGGTCAATTTAGTGAGAATGTTTCCTAGTAAATGCCAAGTTTTTTTTAAACAAAAGGGTGTTAAAGCCATCTGGACAAGGGGCCTTCTCAGGTGCAAACGAAAATAGAGCATTCTTTACATCTGGTTTACAAAAATGATAAATGAGAGAATCTTACTAAAAGGAGCTAATGACTTGAGGGATAAATTCCTTTATGACTAATTTGAAAAGTAACTCAGATCTGACCCTAATAAATTATTGAAATGACTGAACATTAAACTATTTATCTCAGAATGTTTGTTGTACATAATACCATCATCAATAAATGATGATACCCTATTCTTGCTTTTACAGCACAGGATAGCATTATGATAGAATCTAAAGTTTGTCTCCCCCTCCTTTAGCCATTTAATTTTGGTTCTTTTCCTTACTATGGAGTGATGATTGTTCAAAGCCTCAAAGTAAGATTTAAGAGCTATTATTTCCTTTGTTCTGTTCATAACATCGTTAGGAGTTTAATCGAGTAAATTTTGAATACATAAACTCATTTCTAGCTTTGTAAATTGCTTTTTCAATGTTTTTATTAGAAATAACTTCTTGAGCTTGGTCCTCACACGTTGGATTTTTCGCATCAGTTGGAGAGCTTCATTTCCCTCCACCATAGTTTGCCACCCTCTTGAAACAACCTCCTTATATCCCTTATAATTTAGGAGGAAGTTATAGAATCTAAATGGGGTTTAATAGGATTGCATCTAGTCTCCAAAGTTACCTTTATAGGAGTATAATTTGAACAAAAAGTTTTTTTAAAGAATACAAAACTTGATTTAAATCTAGACAATAACACAAGCTAAATAAGGGCTCGATCTATTTTCTTTTAGATTAACCAACTACTCATCTACTTATTAGACTAATTGAAGAAAGCTTCACCAGTATTTAGATCCATAAGTTGAGCAGTTGACAGGTAATTCATTAGATCTTCATTTATATGTTTCTTAATTAGTCTCTTCCCTTATGCTTCATGAGATAATGAAATGTAGTTTAGATCCCCTATAATTAGCCAAGGCAGATTTGTAGAACTCCTTATCATTTTAATCATGCCAAAACTACTTCCTTTGAAATTATATGTTCGAGGTATCCACAAAAGTAATTGCAAATGTATCCTCTGGAAAATGCAATTCTAGATGGATATATTGATCTAAGGTTGATATTGTGTTCACTTTCATCCTATCAGGGTTGTACCTTATTAGGATTCTACCGTTAAAATAAAATTAATGACTTGCAATCATTTCCTAGTTCCTTCCAAAAATTCCTTTGCATGAAGACAAGATCAAAAGCTTAACTTTCGAATATTAATTGCCCTAAGAAAAAGAAGATAATAAGGAATTACTTTAATTTGAATTATGGCCAACTATTATGAAGAATAAGCGTAGGCTTAAGACCCTTTTTTCTTTTTCTTTTCCTCGCTGATTTCCTCTTTACACCATTCTTCATGCTTGGACTTCTTACTAATTAGCTCATCTTTAGGAATCTCAACTTGATAACTTACTTGAAGCTCACCATTGGAGTTGGCCCAAGTAGTCACATTGGGTCTGCTAGAAGAGCTACAACTACTTTGTTCCTCAATTATTCTTATAGGTGCTTTGGAGTTTGCTATTGATGTAGTTGCCTTATTGTCCTTGGATTATGGTTCAATAACAACTTAATCATTTAGGATCTCCTCTAAAAAAACTAGATTTATACCTTCTTTGAATATCTTTCTAAACCATTTTTTTTATTTTGCATTATGAAGTTTCTATTGATAGCTTAGTTCAGTGATATCTTTTATTAATTCTCCTTATTCATTAGGCCTTATTATTGGTAACTCTTCAGGAAAATATTCTTCAGAGGTTACCTCCACACAAATCCTTACATAACCCACCTGTCTCAGTGTAGCAATCTTCTCATCCAATGTCCTTTCACACTAGCTAGATGACTTGTGGTCCAATATTCTAGGGGAAGGTTGTGGAATTTAATCTATAATGAAGTGTGCCTTTGCTTGATCTGTTTAAAACTAAGACTTGGCCTCCATTCACAATAGGATAGATTTCCTTAAGATGTGGTAATGTCTTCCTTTCGATAATTTTTGCATATTCGAGGCATTTGAAAACTCTTAACTTTAAAGTTCTCATTGTTAACCAAAACATTTTCCAAACCTGATTTAGACCAGTTCCTCATGGGCCAAAAGTGCACCAATAGAAAAATGACTATTTCTTCTATAAAGTTTCCAACCAGTTTGCCTGCCCATTTATTTACACACTATTGTAATACCTCGTTGGGTAGAGCGATAGACGTGGTCTTGATGAGGTTGAATTAACTAAAGATGAGGAAAAAGTTAGCTTGTCAAAATTTGGCATAGTATCACCCACTACCTAACTCGATGTATGCTTTGCTAGATGAGTAGCTATGATAAAAATTAGATTTGCCACATTCAACTTCCGGGCATACTAGGCAAGTTTAGTGGTAGTGGAGAGGAGAGGGTGGTGAGCTCTGAAAAAGTGGAATCTAGATTAAAGCCCTCCTTTAGGTGAGTCGTAAGGTTAGATTGGTTTCAATGATGAAGTAAAGGTAGGGAAGGGAGTAAGGGGCCTAGTTCCTTTCCCTACTGGGGGAAGGAACCGAGAAAGGGAAGGTTGTGGATAGTGGTTAAGGGAGATCTAGGTTAGAGGAAGGAAGTTAAATTACATTATTTTGGCAATTCCCTCAAAGGTCCAACTTAAAATGCACCACTTAGTTCTTAAGATAAAGCTTTAGGTAACTTTATGCAACATTTAAAAATGAGGTAAAAGAGAGAATCCTCATAATGAAGATAGGAAAAATTAGAAGAGATCTAAGGACCAAATCTTGGTTAAATATGATGAGGGAAGCCATTTTTTTGTACATTTTTTTACACATGTATCTAGAATGGCTGGCAACATGTGGAGGACTGAGCAATATTATAAATTTGGTATTGTATTAGTTAATAAATAATATACAATTAAATATTTTATCAAACTATCTTATAGAATTATAATAGAAAATTTTGAAATGTACTGATTGTTCTGGTGAAATAGTAAAAATTATTAGGTCAAATTAATAAATTAAGAAAAATTAAAGATACCAAAATCAATATAAATTATATTTGCAACTTTGTTTAAACTTAATGTCATTATTAAATGTTTAACAGTTGTTATCATACTTTACATTATTTCTATATATTTTTTAAATTTGATATTTATATTTAATTTATTTTCAAGTATAATAAATAAATAAAGTAACATAAGAGTATAATTATTGAAGGTATCACCCTTATTGTAATTTTTAAATTTTAAAAAATGTTTAACTATATTTTATTTTTAATTTATTCTTATATTTATTGTAAAAATAGAATATGATGTAGTACTTTTCTAATGAAATGAATAATTTTACAAAGAGTATGAAAGCTATTTCTATAACAAAAGCATAAATACAAAGGATAAGATAAATACATTTAATAATAAGATAAGATAAAATAATAAGATATCAGAACTATTATCATTATATTGTAATGATGGCTATCCGTAACATGTTAAGTACAAACAATAAGATAATAAAATTTTAGAGATGTGGTCATCAAATTGATGATATGATGATGACTATGCTTAATGATCCCCCTCAATCTAAGCGTTCAACTTCTTAAAGATAAATCTTGTCCTCATGCTTTTCAAGTAATGGTCAATCAAGAGGCATAGTTAATATATTGGCTATTGATTTGCATTTGATGATAATTTTAATTGTAAAATTCCTTTGTTGATTTTTCATAACAAAATGATAATCTAATTTAATAAACTTAGTTCTAGTATGAAAATTTGCACAAAGATAGAGCTCCAATATTAGTAAACCATAAGGTGACTAGTCTAGAAGAAAGAAAATATATCTCACCAAGCAAGGAATGACCAAATAACAACTCAAATGTAGCATTGGCAATTGCTTTATGCTCACTCCCAGTTGATGATATGAAAATAGTTGACTATTTCTTTGCATTCCATAATATGAGGTTATAATCAAGATAAACTGCATAATCATTTGTAAATCACTTTTCATCTAGACATCTATTCCAATTGCTATCAAGAAACACTGCAAGGTTGATGATAAAGATTTGGCAAAGAAGACACTATAATTATTTGTATGTTTAAAAAAGTCTCTTAACTGCTTTCCAATGCTCTTGAGTTAAGAAATCCATAAATTGACACAATTTCTTCATTGAAAAAGAAATATCAAGTCTTCTCATTATTATATATTTGTACTTTGTCAATAATTTGTTTATATATGACATTATCATCCAATGGAGCACTCGAATATTTTGTCAATGGTAGATTATATACCATCAGAGTAAAGTACAATTTACAAGTATCTATATGTGCTTAAGAAGAAAATCAAATATATAGTTATATTATATGAAATAATGATCGTTTGGCCTAGAGAAACTTGTAATCCAAGAAAATAATGAAGGTTGCCAAGATCTCAAACTAAAAAATAGCTTAAAGTTGTTAAAGAAATTAATAAATTATAGATGGAGAAGAACCTATAACAAGAATATGATTGACATAAATAAGTACTAAAGTTTAAAGGTACCAGAATTTCAAATGAGTAAAGAGATGTTGACCTGAAACCATGAAATTTAAGTTATATAAGAAATTCATTGAGATGTTTGAACCACACTCTAGGTGCCTAAATGAGACCATATAATAATTTTTACAATTTATAAACATAATCAAGATGAATCATACTGATAAAATCATTTGGTTACTTTATGAAAACATCTTTATATCTGAAACCATATAAGAAAGAATTAGATATGTTAGTTAGGAGAAATGGCATATCACAAATAGATACTATAGATAAGACTATATAGATAGTGGTGGGCTTAACTACTAGACTAAAAATATCATCATAATCCTTACCATTTTTTTTACTATACCCTTTGGTCACAAGACCAACATTATATTGTTTAATGCTACCATCAACCCTCTTTTAATTTTAAAGATCTATTTATTACCAATGATGTTTGTAGCTTGAGTTCTAGGAACCCATGCCCATGTTTGATTGGATAGTAAGGAATTAAACTCTTTGGTCATTTGATTTCTCCATTCAGGCTATGATTTAGCTTAGTTAAGTGTTCTTAGTTCAATTGCTTGTGAATGAGAGAAAAAAAGAGTTTTCTTGGCATTTCTTCAATATGGATGGTCTTAATTGCATATCATGAGTATGATTTTCTAGTTATTGAATATGTTGTTTATATTGAGTAAAATCAACAACTAGGTTAAAACTTAGTTTCGGGTTAAATGGTAAAGGTGAAAATGTAACCTTGATATAATTTTGTTATTTTTTGGGTGATGGGGAGAAGGAAGATGAAACGATACTCACCAATAGGAATAGAGGAATTTGATATCAATATGATAGGACTAAGGATTCTATAATAACAAGTTTTATAAAAAGATAAATACAAAAACACATCGAATGATATGAGTCGACAAACTCTAGAAAAAATAGGATTAAGGGTGATAAAATTCTATGATATGATCGTCATTAGCAATTTAGATAAGATTACAACTTTTAGAAAACCCAAAAATAAGAGTTACTATAAAAAGTTTAAAGAAATTAGGGTTTTTAATTAATTAACTGTAATCATAAATTTGCACATTACAATAACAAGAAAACTTTTTATAGATATAAAATCCTAAAACTAGTTTTAAAAGAAAATAGCATTTAAAATATCAAATTACTAAACAATTTAAACACACTTCTAGTGTCTGTCCTAAAGACAAATCGGTGCTAGTTTTATTCTTGAACTTTTATTGCACTTAACAAAGATGTGTCTGGCATTCATTAGAAGTTCAACTTCAGCATCGGTTTGCTTTTGTTCCTCTAGTACACAAACTCAATGAAAGACCAACACTAGTTACATTATGGTTTTTTAACCTTTAAAGGTTAGTACAAGTTCAACGTCATTTATCTTCAATGTCAATCGTAGGTTACATTTTGTAACTGTGTTCTTCAGCTAGATCCTTCACTTGAATCAATATTATAGGTCTAACTTCAACTCTTGAAGTAGCAAAGCTTCACTCCTTATATAAAGATGCACAATTAAGTCATTAGGTGATTTTTTGACCTTTCTTTCCCTACTTTATATCATTAGTCGTCTAATGTTTACAAATGAATTTCAGTACTTAAATAGTAGATGCTTGATTCCTATTATTTTCTCTCTCTTTAAAAGGATTTATCCTTAATTCAACATTTTCATCTACAAAATCAAAAGAAGATAAATCAACAACATTGAAGGTAGTTTAAACATGCTCACCTGATAAATTGATCTTATAAGCATTGTTGTTCACTCATTCTATAACTTGAAATGATACATCTCCTTTTGACTACACTTATATTTTTGCTTGCTTGAAAGCCTCTCTTTTCAGAAGTATAACTAAATTTGTTCTCTAGGTCTACTTATCGATTCCTATTAACTTGCATAATATATTGTTTGGTATTTATGTCAATGTTCAATTTTTCCTTCTCATAAAGCTTCTTCACTAAATCAATTTTTTTATTGTCCAAGTATCTCTTTCACCTAAAGGAATAGATATAAGATTTAAAAGAAATAATAGGTTAAATCTATAAACAATCTTGAATAAAAAAAAAATCATAAAGCTATGGCAGTTCTGATATAAGTAAATTCAGTAAAAGGAAAAGACTTTTCTAAAGTCCTAAGATTTTTACAAATAATAGCATGCAGTAAAGTCCATTGAATCTTATTAACCATCTTCATTTGAACATTATTTTATGGATGATAATTTGTAGAAAACAATGATTTAGTTCTCAACTTTACAAAGTCTTCTAAAAGTAACTAAAAATTTTAACATCCCTATATGACCCAATGTTGCTAGAAACTTCATGCAATCTAACAATCTCCTTAAAATATAGCTTAGTAATGTAAGATGCATCATTAGTTTTATTAAATGCAATGAAATGTGTCATTTTTTTAAAAAAATTATCAACCAAAAGATTGAAACCTTACCATTTCTAGATGTAGGTAACTTTAAGATAAAATCCATCAATAGATCTACCTATAATTCACTTGGCATTAGTAAAGGATATATAAGTTATGATGTCCTGCTGTAAATGTAACACCCAAATACCCCCTGGGAGGATACATGGATGCCACCCAAGACAGGACAAATAACTCAAAACGTTTCACACATGCATTTTTAAATAAAACTAAACGTAACACACATATAATACAT
>JAOSBK010000005.1:44433343-44453029 GCA_027568895.1 Erythroxylum shatona | reverse complement strand
CAGCCTCTCTACATTGTAGGGGTAAGGCTGCGTACTATCTGGCCCCCCCATACCCTGCTTCAATGCGGGACTTCGGGATATGATGATGATGATGATGATGATTAAATTTTAATTATATAAATTAAAAATTATTTTGTTTTTTTTTTAATTGTCTGAAAATATCTTATATTGAGTGATATTAATATTTTTCCGTACCAATAATAATAAAACTACCGCGGATGCCAATACCATATTCACAACTTTATATAAACCTAATATCCTATAATTGTCATAGCCAATATGCCCTGGCGAATTTGATCTAAACCCTCATATCCTACAGCTAGCATGTATATAGGTAATAAACCAAGAGTACGTACCTAAGCATCCAACTCTTTTGGTTTACGAACAATTTTCGTGGACGTTCCAATATCACACGATCCGGTGGCTCTAACTGATAGGCATGTGAAGTGGGATATTGTGTCTATTCCATAGTGGAACTTGTTTCGATCGTCACTTCTTGCCTTTGTACCCTGTCACACGTATATGCTTCAAAGAAACTTCATTTGGTTGCTTTTCTTCTTTACTTTCGATGATTGATGTGGCTCTCGGTCGCATTTAAGAATTCTGGAGGAAATTGGGCTAGGGTGTGATTTGATTCTTGTGGACATGGTGAAAGTAAATCGGTGACATAGTACGTAAGTACAGAAAAAAGGCTCTGAAATTTAGCACCTTATTAAGAAAGAAAAGGACAATTAGAGTTGATAATGGTTTACATTGACTCATCAGAGAATGGAAATTTTATAGATAACTTAACAACAAAAGGCTGTAAAAAGACTGCCAAGGATTTCTTCTAATAATCAGATAAAAAACGAAAAAAGAATGCTTAACTGATCAATTTCATAAGTTGCATTAAAGGGAAGGGAATTAACATTGTTGGACAAAATCTTCATCTTCTCTAGCATCTTTCTTAGGCCAAGTTTCCCTGCATGTACAGAGACGAATTCGATCGACCGAAGCATGCACAAGGAGTATATGACATATATCTACAAAAAGCCTCCGTAATTCGGCACATCACGATCTTCAGGGCGTTTGATCCTAAGTTCAAAACCTTAATAAGGATAAATGAAAGTTTAACGAGTCCAATATGTAAGTTATATATATATAATGGTTTATTCATCTTCATTCGAGAACTCAAGTTATTTCTGTGTCTTCCTTCCATCCCAAAGTAAAACTGCAATTCTTAACAAGACGTGTTGAAGAAGACACTAATTAATGTGTTTGGGTTGGAATGATTTTGACAATGCAACGACTAATAATGTCATTACTGATTCATTTGTTTGTCTTCCTAAACTCTACCACACATCTTATCATCTATAGAGTCAATCCAATCTTGGCTCTTAGTGAAAATTAGTATGTGGACATTTCAGCTCTCACATGGCTGAGGATGGTTCAAGCTGTCATCAGCATCAAGGGCAACGCTTGAAACAGGTTTTATTGTATGCAACATGTTATACATACATACACACACATATATATATTGGAAAAGAGATACCAATCAATCAATAATTTATATTTTACTAATTTATAGAGTATAATCATAGTTTCATAGATATATACTTAATCAACTAAACATTCTTTATATATCAATTATCAATCTACCTAATTGAATAATTAAATTTGATTCAATAGATAGTAGATGTTAAGTTAACCAAATGAATTTGTTGTGATCGATCACATTAATTTCACCAATGTATTCAAAAACTTCAACAAGTACTTTATATTTTGATATTTCAACTAGAAAATTTAATATTAGAACTAAATACAATAAATAAAGGGGTCCAACTATATTTATATTTTAAGAAAAGATAAGTTATAGTGTAGTCATGTTTTGAGAAAAATATTATAGTAAATTATGCTTGTAATTTAAATTTTAATATGATGTGAATGGACTACTAAATAATATGCATATATAAAAGATTTTTAAAATTATCCTCATTAGTTTATTAAAATAATTATTTTAGCCTATTGTTCTAAATTGCATCTGTAAAACTTATTAACAAAGATTAGTAATTTATCGATTTTTAATATATAGAGATTAACTATATTTATAAATATGCTTGTGTGGAGGAGGTAATATATATAAATAGATAGATGGATTTTAAGTTTATCTTTCTATCCATCTTACGGTGACGATGTTTAATCATTTTCATAACATGCTTGAACTCGCGTCATCAGTTCATTGCTTGTGTTTATTGAACTTGTGAAACTGGATGGCTTCTCGTAGATGTTGAAACTTAAATTCCATAGCTTACGTGATGTAATATCGACCATATTTCCCAAGTTTTTAGGAACTGCTTAATGTTATTTTCTCTTGCATCGTTCGTTTTCTGGCTAAAGCTTTAATTTGAAGAATGTCGAGTGATCATTGACTTATTTTATATTAGAAAATATGCCATCGTACATCGTTAGATCGCAATATGTTTTGTAATAACAGTTAAACTAGGACCACTTAAGGACAAGATATGTCTGCCAACGTTAGCGTACAAAACAGTAGTATATATTGTTTCAGGACTGAAGAAGAAAGACAGGAACATTGGTCCACTCTATGTCTTGAGATACCTACTGAGCAGTCAAGAGGTGGGCTGCTATGGTGGTAATCCACACAAAACTAAGGGAAAGCCCAACACAGAAATTTAGTAGTGAAAAATGAAAAAGCTGATAAAGCAAATGCAAGTAAGTCTGGCAATTCTATCTATAAATACACACCAAGCCAACAGCACCTCTGTCCTCTATATTTACTGCTTCTATTTGTAGTTGTACTGACTAGCTTCTGTCTAGACGCAAGAAGCTTTTACCCAATTTCATGGCAGACAAAGAAATGAGTTCAAGCTTTAATGATCAACACGTGCACAAGCCATGTTCATCTTTCGGTCAAAAGTGCAGCCATCTGGTCAAGAAACAGCGTGCCAAGTTCTACATCCTCCGGCGTTGCGTGGCCATGCTTATTTGCTGGCATGAACGTGAATGCGGCGAGAGTTGAAGAAGCAGTTGTTACTGGATTAGAAAGAAACTTTGATCCTTTTATATGTATATGTATATGTACGTAAGAGTGTAATTAATAGAAATGCTATCATTTATTGGCAAGTTCTGCTCCTGAATTTATAGATCTTTCTTTTTGATGAATTTGGCCTCTCCTTACGTGCTTTTGGATCTATTAATCATTCGTATGCTTCTTTGTGTTTCTCAAATTCTGAGCTTTATATACTCTTCTCCATTTCCATTTTTTCTGGGTCTTAACAAATGCAAAGTCTTGGTTCTTGTGACCTGAATCATGTCACCATTACGCAAGTGCAGAAAATAGTCGCCACGGCCCGTTTAGATTATTTTTCTCATTCCATCTTCTTCGTTTTCTTCCCTAATTCCTCTCTCTCTCTCTCTCTCTCTCTTTTTTAAAAAAAATTTCTTCCACTACGAGAATTCAATAATGGAAGAGGTCTAATTGTATAAAGAAAGGTGGAGGTTTCTGTTTAGTGGTCGATCTCTATTGGTCTGTCAGGAAATTTCTGAGTTTGGTCTCTTCATTGAGATTCCATAATCTAGCTGAAACAAGAAAGGTTTCTCTTTTTGCAGTTCAAATATCCAAGAACTTCCAAGTTTCTCGACTTTTCAGTTCTGCTTCTGCCAAAGTTAGACTGTGTTTAGTAGGGTAGAACACATGGGAAGAAAAATAGTTCCAAATTGGCACATTCTCAGAACAATTTGTGAACAGTATTAGGAGTCAAACTCTCAAAACACTTGCGATATCACCAATTCAAATGAACTGTTCAATAGATATGAACAGTATCCAGTACCCGGAAACCATTAATTACCAAAGCTCCCTCAGTCCCCACCTTCCAAATCCTCTATGAATATGATAGACTAATCCAAACATGACATATTACAAGCAAGTTGTGGGAACATCAGACAAGAGCCAAGCGAAGCATCTAGTTTCAAATGATATTGTATGGACCATACAATAATTTTAGTTTTTTATAGTCTTGTCTTCCGAAAACACACCAGTCTTGGATTAGTGTTTCTGTAGGAGGCAGCAACAGATCTATCTTTGACATGGAATAGGATGATTATTCATATACAACTAGAATAGAAGGGCACGCGTCATGTCTGAGATCACCTGTTATGCATATATAAATGACTACTAAATGATAGCTTCCACTTTATGGGAGCAACTGAAGTCCGCAAAGTCTATTGATTACTTTGGAACTACAGGGAAAAGAAGTGTAATTTAGAGTTCAGCTAAATATGATTGGTTTAAGAAGTGGATCAAAATCATATAAAGCACACTTTCCTGACGTAACACAGCTTTTCTTGGATGTTGACGAGAGTTTGTTTCCAAGCAAGCAACAAAATCCTGCTTAATGATGAGTACGTAAGAGGAGTTATTCTTTCCTTGAACTAAAGTCTTCTCTTCGTTTAAATGAGATTAGTTGTTAAGTCATGTTAAATTGCCAAAATAATGGAACAGATTTGGTGAATGTAATACAATACCCTCTTTAAGCTATCATATCGACCCCAGTGTCCCACTATACATTATAAAGTTTAACATGGGAAAGGAAAGACTACTAGTATATATTATAATCCAATTTCTCTAAGAAAATATTAAATTAGTTATATATATATTAATTTCTTCACCTTTAATTTAAATCGTCTAAATAAATCAGATATCGAGGTTGTTAAGAATGTGTATAAGAGATAAGCAAGTGAATTTAAAAGCAACTTGATTCATCAAATAATCGTTTTTGGGTTTGCACAAGTTGAGATTGGTATTTTGAGCTGAATTGACTGGTGTGAACCAAGATGGATGTTAAGTGATCCATGTGAACAAGAACATATGATCCGATGCTTCTAGTTTTGTGTACCGGATATGAGAAATCCCGGGCTAGCTTTCAGACTGATATGATTGAAAGATGCCCTTTTTTGGGGGTACATTGTGCAGGAAACCTAAATTTCAAATCCCATATCCACATCAAACTTTTTAATTCTTATCCTTCAATCATCCCCTACAAGGCCCAAAAAAAAAAAAAAGAACAACCCTAGCATATAAAGTCCAAATATTTTTCTCATCTGTTAGCTTTTCGACATGTACTACCTTAATTTCTTACTTGGATTCCAGCTTTCTATTTTGTTTTTCAAAGTATATATGGCAGAAGATGTAAAGTATGTACGGACTCCAGAATAAGATTCTACAGCAATGTATCTTTCCATGTCAGGCACAACTTGGAGGATACATACGTGCGACACCTATATATTAAAAGGCCTAAAGAAAGTGTAATGGAAAGGCTCAAGTGGTGGGATGTGATATCCTGAAAGTCTTCTAACATGAAAGGTCTTTAGTCCGAATTCTCTACATTTCTTGAGATTTTGTGCGTAGAAACAAGTTTATACTCTATTCAAATTAAATTCATCTCTTGCTTTAAGTTTTAAGGGAGATAAAACGGTCAATTCTCTGTGTCATGGAAAACCTTTCTAAGTTGAACTTGATCATTGAAGTAATACCTTTTGTTGTCTACTTAATGGGAAAGATGCATAATAAATGAAACAGATGGGAATCAATGAGAAGTGGGTGAAACTGTACTGTAGAACGAAAAGTAGGAAAAAATTTGTAAATTGGAAGAGAACGGCATAGTAGATGTGGATGGTGGTGGGGTTCACAGAAATGGTCAGAAGCAGACAGCGAGAATCCTAATAAGAGGGAAGGGTAAGAGATGAATGATGATCGATGCATACAACTATCTATATATGTGTGTATGTGTATAAAATGTATATATCTCTGAACCGAAAGCCCTACACTCTCAGTGCCCCCTCGTGCGGCCCTCCCCAAAGTCCTACTGCCACTCATGGTCCCCATGTTTTGACCATGATCTCTCCTCATTTTCACTCTGCCATGCATGCTTCATCCCACGATTGTCCATATTATTTTCACATGGATTGCTTCCTTGTTATAGGTGCGTCTTCTGTTCTTTTTTCCCTCTCTTGATTGCTTTTAATGCTTCTGTGGTTTCAGCTAGCTAGGGAGATTAAACTGTTCTGTAATATATAAACAAACATAACACAACACATGACTACATGTAGTCATTACCATCAAAGGGTTTGAATTTGAAACATGGAAGCCCACGGTTCCTGCAATGACCAACCTCTCAAGCGTTGAATCGTGCCTGGAGGTCGGTTATAGTTTTAAAGCCATCCTCTCATGTGTCATCACATAGGTCATGAGTTGTCGGTGATTGTCTGCCTGCCTGTTGTTTCAACTCAAAAAGATACCTACAACGAAGTCTCAAACAGTATTATATATATATTCATATATACCGTTCAGAAGGTTGGCTCAATGAATATATATATATATATATATATGATGGAGTTTTAGAACTTGATGACATGCGTAGAGAGTATGAATCAATCGATGGGAATGGAAGCAGGTTGGACAATTAGGCAAAGGATAGGACCCAAAGTGGAAGCGCAAACACGTGCATTACTGACAAGGCAGAAACATGGATGTAACCCTATGTTGTGTTATGTAAAGTGTTAGAGAATAGCAATTGTCAAATTGGTTTTTATGAGGCTCATAAAAAGCCGGAGACGCACGTGTTGATGACCAAAACAGAATACTACTATACTACTAGGGATTGAAAGGGCAGTGTGTACCGTCTCTAACAACACCCATAACTAGCACTACTGTGCCTGTAGCTTTATCGTTTAACAGTAAACATTCATATAGATATCTATAGAACAAGTAATGTTACTGGATACTATTGTTTGACCATCTTCAAAATGTTTTGTTAAGATTTAACATCAGTTTTAGAAATTTCTATAATTTGATCTGATAGTGTTATTTTTACGAGTTAATTACTACTTCATTGACTTATAAACATTTTTAGAACTATATCTAAAATATAAAAGAGTTTTCTATAACAGCAATACTATAACTTTGTTTCATGTAATTGAGTCATTTTAATTTCCTAACGTCTTGAGTAAATCATTTCTTCACTTAAATACAAAGAGTCCATGATTTTAGGAAGTAGGAATTAAGAAATTTTCATCTTTTCTCTCCTCCAAGGATATTTGAACCTAAACTTATTTAATTACTAATTTCAATGGTCATTTCCTCTATACAGGCTCGCCTGTCTCTTTAATTAGTATAGTGTGTGTGTGTGTACTTTTTCTTTTTGTATATATTTCCTTTTGGAAGATTATCTTCTGCTATCATTTTGTCAGTTGTCCCATAACAATAGATTCTCTTTCTGAAATTGGCCATCGTAAGTCTCCATCATCTTGAGATTAATTTATTGGATCCACTAGCCATGCATTCCAATGCAAATGAAGAGATAATGGTTGTTGATGAGAATATAAATTGAATATCCTCTTCCTCACTTATTATATAAGATCTTTTTCGACTTCACTGAGCTTCTTATACGTATTACTGATGTTTGTGGTCCATCCCATCGTCAATCTATTACTGTTATCTCTGGAAGAGCTGTTTAGAAAACATGTTTTTGTTTTAGTATAAATTAAGTAGGTGTGGATATGTTTCTTAGCTTTTGGAATATAATATAAGTGAAGTTCTATTTAACTTGGTCATATTACCTTGACAAATTAAAGATGTTAATGTAGTAAAACTAACAAGTTCTAAGTAGTACAAGGGGAGTGGGTACTGGCTACCAAAGATTAAAGAAAGAAAACAAAGTGGAAAAAAGAAGAAGGAAATCTATCCCTAAGAGGAATATACCTACTATGAGTTGAGCTTCTCTAAAGTTGAAAAGGCTCAAGTGGAGGACATAAATGAGACATCATATTCTGTATAAGCACATAGGAACAGTTTAATGGTGAACTTTATTTGGAGAATCACATGATCATAGCGATAAGGGGACCCATCCTATGCAATTGGTGACTTAGATCTTATAATTATAAAGAGAAGAAAAAGGAGGGATGGAGGTGGGGTAGAATGGGTATGTTGCCTTAGACATGATTGGTACATATCTACGTGTATGATTTGATATGATGTCCTCTCTACTCTTTATTATGACTTTCAGTATATGATATGATTTGATATGCTAGTTGTTACCATTATATGCTGTTTTTATGGCACTTTGATGATTGCCGACTCCTAAATTTAGAAAAAGGAAATTAATGTTAAAGTTATGGATAGGACATGAAATTCACGGTATTCAAACTAGGTTTGGTAGGATAGAAAGGAACAGTTTTAAATGATAAATAGAATATGAAAATTCAACTTAGAAGATACACAATTGATTGCAACAAATATATATATATATATATTTAAATCCAAATTTAATCAACAATTTTACTTTAAATTACTCTAAAAATAATATAAATAAATTATTGAATATGTAAATAATATTCGTAAAATATGAATGTAGAAATTAATAAAATATGTTAAAGGAACGAATGAATTATGAATTTATTACCTAAAATTAGAAGAAATGATTTTTTTGAAAGTCTAAGATTGATTTTCAATGTAAATCCTTTTTTAGAAAGTACATATAAATATTAAAATTTAGAGTTTTTGCTCATTCTAAAGACACATTGTGAAAGACATAATAATTTCACATTAAAGAAATGATTTTACACACTTTTATTCTAACACATATCTGAAAGTTTTTGCATACAAGAACTTCAAAAAATTTATAAGGTTATTCAAATCTATAGTTAGAATTTCTCTAAAAATTTATGAAACTAAGTATTAAAACTTAGACAAAAATAACTAACCTTAAAGAAATAGAATACAAAGTAACTAATTTAAAAGTATAAAACGTATGTATGATTAAAATAAATAATATATATTTAAAATTAAAAATTGACCAATAATTTATTTTAAGTAAATTCAAGAATGATATATATTTACAATTATTACATATGAGTATAAGATAACAAAGATGTGACGTATGAATTTAAAAAATATTGAAGGGATAAAAATTAGGAAAAAGTAATAATTGATTTCAGTAAATGTAATATAGATTTTGTCTTAAATTCAGGAAACAAGTTAGTTTAAATATCTCTAAAAATAATATAGACTGTTATAATTATTAATTATGAATTAAAAAGACTAAAAAGAATTGAGCTAGAATAATATGCCTTAAATTAAAAGGAAAGATTTTTTAAAATATAAAAGTTGATTTTGATACAAACCTTTTAAAATAAAAATATATTTTTTATATAATTTTAGTTTATTCTAAAAAGTGTAGATAGAGAAATAATGATTTCACATTAAATAAGGACTTCCACAACTTTTAGTTTTTAAAAATATCTAAAAGCTTTTTAGCTTAAGAAAATGTATTAAATTTAGCATTTCTACAACAATAACAACCCCGTTAAAATCTCAGTGATCACGGAATATATAGAAGTTCTATAGTATACAGTCTTACCCCTAATTAGTAGAGAAATTCTTTTCGATAAATTTCACATTTCTCTATAAGTTATTTTTTAAACTTAAATCCCAAATTTTAGTTATATATACAGTAGCACTTTGTCTACATCGCTATAAATTGCAAGCTTCGAGAAGAACTAAAAAACTAGTAAATATATTTTTGTCATATTGATTCATATATTTTTAAAATTTATCTCATAATTGTAGATAATTTGAATAAATTGAAAAATATCTTATTATAAAAAATAGAAGTTGAAGCAATAACTTGATAACTTAATTCCCTTCTCCATAATAAGGAGATTCAATTTTAAGTCTTTTGAAGTTTGAAAAAGAGGAAGGCTACTCCTATTGTACAACAACCTAATTTATATAATGAGGAAAAACATTCCTTGGAGCTGATACAGGGAAGAAACTAAACAATGGAAGTAAGAAACATAGAAGTAAAGATAATGGAGAGCCAAACTCTATATATGCAACATAAACTATATATCTTGGGTTATATTTTGGAAAGGGAGTCGAGTGTAACACTTCCTTAGGATCAATAGTCAACAGAGAGTTAGGAAAATGCCAATGGCAAGGGCCTTTGAAAGTGTGAGTACAATCATATTACTCAACGAATATATCACATTAGTGTGAAGGTTTTGCATGTGGGGTTGTCCCCCATAAAGTGGCTTAGTCTAATCAAAACCTTTGTCACCTGTTTTCTACCTAATTCATAAGTCTTAAGTGTCCTCAACACTCCACTTTACTTATTGCCTTTTGTTTTTGGTATTCGAGACATGACTCCCCATTTCCCGCATTGCTATTAGGATCATTTGGTTGGTTTTGATCTAACCACAAAGCCCCTTTGAACCTGTACTTGACATGAACTGGATAATCAAGGTTTGTAGCATAACTTTAAAGGTAAACTTGCATGCATGCAATTAGCTAAACGCGTCACAAAAGAGAAGTAAAACTTTAGGACTTAAATTAAATGTTAGCTTTTGGAATCCGCACCATATATATATATGGGAAATTACTTTACAAGGAGAATTACTAGATTTGAGCACGAGTTAGGAGTAGTCAAAGAGGAAGGACGGTGTGTGTCAGTGCTAGTTGGCATGGGCACGTCCTCTCAACCAAAACGTTGAATGGCTTTGCAGTTTGTCAAGTTCAATTGCTTGCCAATTCATGCACAACTTGCCATTCTTTTCCACTAAAAAGATGAATGTGGGGATTAATACATGAATGAATGACCATGTGTGTGAATGCAGTTGCACACCTTTCTTCTAGAAGAGAGCATATTGGTTTTGAGGAGCAAAATATACCAGAAGTAGCAGAAAGAAAAAATCTGCAGCAATCCCTATGAAACGGCAGAGCTGAGCCAGGTCTTTTTCTGAATGAATGAATAATTGATCCTCTACAATGCCTGACGCAACAATCTCATCGACTGGACTGGAGCTGGGACATGGCAAAACTAAAAATGTATCCCCGACCCCGATCCGAATTTTTAATTGCATTCACAAAAATGGATCTCATCTACGCGTATGTATTGTATTAGCCTACCTCTTTTTTAAACCATTTCATCTCTTTATATCACCAAGTACCACCACCAAATTCACGAACTTTCCACCACTCAAACCGTACTTTACTTGCCGTGTCTGGTTTTATTATGATTCGGTCAGCATGCTCGAGGACAGTCGGTCACCTATCTTTGAGTAAAACGAACCAAGCAGGTGAAAACCTGGAGGCAACTTACTGACGCCAAATCTGTGCAAGCTCCTCGATGAACCCCTACAATGTCTAGAGTTCCTACCAAAAGGGAAACTGTACTAATGGAAATTTCAAAAACCCCCTTGTTTTAGAAACCCACTAAACAGTCCTATAGTGAATCAGGTAACATGGACATAAGAATTTAACAAATTCAATTTGAAAAAATGGTCTGGCTATGGATAATAATCCCAAATGGATCAAGTTCAAGGTTATGGTGCAGTTTTAATCCATCATGACTCTGGCCTAAGCGAGCTGTGTTTCAATAAATAATCTGACAGCTGTTTTCCAAAAAACAAAAATAAAAACCGGAATATATTACAAAGTATAGGCTAAGAAAAAGAAACACAAGGCACCGCACAACTTCTCTTGTGCTGGTTTGATCTCTGCCACTTCATTATCTCTTCTACCATTGCATCAGTGTTCTCGCTCCGTCCCGCCCTCTCAATATCCTGGCAGACAAGCACATGGTCCCTAACAAGGATGCTATAACATGAATAACAAAGAATAACCATATGATCAAGCGGAAACACACCTTCTCTATGTTTTCTCTTATTGCATATTTGCAAGCCCGCTGGCACATTTCTGTGACACCAGACCACTGAAGCCCCGAGTACATTTGGAAATGGCTCCGATGTCTACATCCTTAGGCAATGATTTCCTCAAGTAAGCCTTGAAGATTTGGTGGCAAGATTCCTCATCAGGAAGAGGAATATAAATCAGTTGATCGAGAAGGCAAGGTTGCAGAAGTGCTTGGTCTATGATATCAGGTTGTTACTAGCACAATAGACATCACATCCATCTATGTCAGAAAGTGGTTCAGAGCTCCGTCAGCAGCACACCCAGGATCTCCAACACTGCTTCCTCTCTACAAATATAGCGCATTGAAAAGCATAAGCAAGAAGAAACCAGCAATACAAAACAATCCTGAGTTGGAATTGAGTCCGATTCGCTGAAAATTAAATAAACCTGAGTTGGAATTGAGTCCGATTCGCTGAAAAATAGAACACAAGAATTAGATTGGTGTCCTTGTAAAAAATACTCTCTAACATTGGCCTCACTTTTGACAACGACATTGTAAGCAATTCAGGGCCCTTGACACTGATGAAGTTTGCTTGGCAGTAGTTAGTGATAGCTCTAGCAAGACGTGTTTTACCACATCCAGGAGGCCCACAGAAAAGAACTCTTATAGAGGGCGCTTCATGGGGTATTGAACCGTCTGAAACACAATAGTCAGACCTGTTATACAAGGGACACAGAGGCACATATCAAAATAACTAGTGTAACACATCTAGCGCATTCTGCAACAGCAGGCACCTTCTGAAGCTCATTCTTAACATTCTCCAGACCTCAAGGATCCTCCCAGGTAACGTTAGGTACTTCAACAACCTGATCCAAAATTTCTTCAGTTTTGCATTCGAAAGACAAAAACCAAGTGAATCTATAAAAAGTATGCAACAACCCAAAGTAAGTAAATTTATCAAAAATAACAATTCATAGTAACCATCTCACGCAGAGCAGATGGGTTGCTTGTTCCAAAAGCAATCTTTAAATGTTCAATAGTCACCGACATTGAGTCAAGCACTTCAGCATCTACGGACATCCATCTTTTCTCCGATACATTGAAGTGCAGCCTCAGTGCAAAGGGCAACTAAGTCAGCAGCAACATAGCCATGTGTGTCCTTATAAATCCTTTCAAATTAACATGCAGAAATCAAATAAGAATTCAACATGTTAGTTCACATAGAAGGTTAACTACATAAGATTAGACAATTACACTAACCCCTCCCCTCCTCTTGTGACAGACAGAGCAAAAAGACAAAGAAAGAACAATTTCTTACTTCTTCAGCGAGCTTCATATTCTTCATATAGATACGAAGAATCTCGAGATGCCCAACCTCATCTGGAACCCTAATATCAATTTCTCAGTCTAACCTTCCAAACCTTCTTAGAGCTAGGTCAATGCTGTAAGGAAGATTAGTAGCTCCAATGAAAATAACATGTTCACAAATAAGTCTATTCATTAGGGTTAAAAGTTGCAAGACAATTCTCCTCTCAACTCCAGGGCAATCACCACCAATAAAGACGATAGCTGGTGCATTCTTCTCTGCTTCCTCAAATGCTTTTCTAATATTGCTTTCACTCTCTCCAGCCAATTTGACATGATCTCTGGTCCATTTACACAGAAGGAGAAAGCACTGGTTTCATTAGCAACTGCACAGGCAATAAAAGTCTTCCCAAAACTAGGAGGTCCATAAAGCAGAATTCCTTTAGGTGGCTTCACTCCATTCGATTTGAATAGCTGAGGATGTCTCAAGGGAAGCTCTACCAACTCTTTCTAACACCAACAACATCATCATAACAGACTTCATACAATCTACTTTCGTCCTCCCTCCCCACCAAGTCTCCATCACAGAAAATCTGTGTCCAGTGCAACTACACAGAAATCTGGTGGGTACACTCCCCATCCACCTCTCACAAGAAATAGATCACCCTCCCAAACTTGGGCAATATTCTTCCACGAAATAAACTGAAAATTGCAAGTATTCATGAGCTAAAGATTAAAAAAAGAAAAGGATAAAGGAAGGGCGAAGTAGGACATCTATTAAATGAGGCTATTGACAGTACTATATTTCTACCACAACTTTCTAAACGAAACTAATTTTCTTTAACTTACTGTGCAAGATCACTCTAGGAGCTCCAAATGGTAGCAAAATCCATATCATGACCATTACTATTAATTACCTCCATGGCTATACTTTTACAATCAAATTATAAACACTTCTTGCTAAAATAGCTGCAATAATGTGAAGAATCAACCACCCAGAGTATAAGTAAATTCAGATAAATCAGCAAATTTAATAACATTCTCATGCCTCTGCAAACTCGATATTTATAGCACCATGTGCCTGTTTTTGACACAGAGTTCAAGATAATGACACAAAGAGCTTGATGTTTCCAGTATAGGATCCATATCAAACATAAATATATAATTCAAAAACCCAAGTCACAGAGGGACTTCTTGAGAGAAAAAAAAGAGGCTGAAATGGACCTCCCATGTTTAAATCACCAACTTCATTATTTAATTGGTTATGAAAGTAACAAATGCTAGATATGAGTTTAGAAAGGAATACATATAATTCCAAAAAAAATAAGGAAATTACAAGCATGACAAGTCAATTCCGAATATTAAAACTAAAAAGATTCAGTTCTGAGTTCAGAACTACAAAACAGAAAAACACAACTCATACAAATATTTACTTCAATTTATATATGGTGGAAAAATATAAAGCATATTAATCTCCAATACAGTAAAGATCGATAATAAACTCGTGTTTTTTAAGTATGCATCAAATAGATTTCCAGTAATTACCTCAATTGTGTCATCTATAGGCAGCATGTAAACATGTTTTTCCATATTTGACATCAGGACATTGGTGCATGGAAACAATGTCCCCAAGCCTAACCCTGAGATTCCTCGTGACAATCTTATTCATCCTTATTTTCGGTTCATCACATTTCTCATCAGCAAGAGCAATGCAAACTGTATCTTTCCTTTTCTTTCCCTAAACCCCACAAACATGACAACAGCACAAAGGAATTACTGCTTTGGTATCTTTACAGTACAATTGAACAATAGACAATAGAGAAAGCAAGAAAAACAACAGAAAGTTATTGAAAGGCACTTCGATTACTCATCACCGAACAATCAAGTATAACAAAATAAGTGCCCACCTAACTAGCTCACCAACGCATATACGACCTCCATTCAAATTCACCCTATCAATAATACAAATGCAAACTAGATACACAAACTTTCAGAAGTGCAAACGGGCACTAGATTTCCACAATCAACAACCGATGATGTAAACCACCCAAACCTAGATACAACATTAATCTTATGCCGAGAAACCATATTATTCACAGAATTACGGAATTCCCAATCAAGCAATCAAGAACCATAAACCCAACACTCCAAAAATCAAAGACTGTTAACAGGCAAAACCTTGATCAAGATGGTGTGGTTGAGGAAAAATTGGAGCTTCTCCGTGGTGAAGGAATGAAGATGAACGACGGCGTTGTCATCTTTAACAGCCTCATCAACCACGTGCCGACTGGGAGCGTTCTTGCGCCCCAACATTATGGTATAAAGTCCTTCCTCGTATACCTACTGTAGACAAAGTAAAGCAATTAGTAGCTAAACAAAATCGAAATCGAAGACGCAGAGAAGAGAATGTTAAATCTATTCACTTACGAGTCAGAGGATTCAGCTTAGTCAAACATTGATAAGCCAGAGAGAGTTGCAAAGAGACCTCAAGAGATTTTGGAAACTACAAAACCAGCGACCTGACCACAATCACACACAATAAGCAGAGACCAATTTTAAATGTAACAAATTGCGGCTTAACCACGAATTCTTATATCCTCGGGTGATGAACAATTCTTACATCAAGTGCCTCTCTCTCACTGTAGTGACATCTTCACATGAGGGATTAGACGCATCTTAGCCGAGAACAGTTACCTTGAAAGTCCTTTAGGAGATCCAGAGCCACCATGAATGTCGACTTCCAGTTTCACTTCAACATCAGACTCATCGAAGCTATGATTAGGAGAGCAGTCAATTTTCCTCCGTTATCTTCGCGCTGTTAATGAACAGGCTGAATCTCTGGTATGCATCACCGCAATTAACCAAATAGTTTCGAAAATATCCCGTTAATCATCCAATTCATCGTTATTTCCAAAATCGAGGATTGTTTGTGCAACGTAAAAATATTTTATACCACAAAAATACTAAAATTATCATGTAAAAAATGTATACGAATAACTTTACTCAATTAGCCTAACTTAAACTCCACTTGGTTCATCCTGTATATTAAAATTATTGGCAATCCCTTGATCTTCTAAGAAAATAGTAAGGCCTTGTTTGATTTGGGGGTTAATAATGAAATGGAATGGAACGTAATATACTTCCATCGTTTGTTTTTCCTTCTACATTGGAGGATTTTTCAATTTAAAACTTGATGTTTATTTCATCATTTAATTCTTTTTCTCATATATTTATACTACTGCAACTTGAAGAGTTCTTTCTTGTTCTTAATATTTAGTTAATTCATCTTCCATTAGCATTAACTTGCACTTTTGTTATGAAACTATTACTATATTATCCCATCATAGGCTCCATAACCATATCTCTACCAACCACTATAAAGACTCAAATTTCACTCACTGTAGAAAAAAACTTATACAAATGAGTGTCTTATATAAGGTGCTAGCTCTAGATATGGAATATATTATTTAGACTACACTTAAAATAAAATAAAATGAAAGGGAGAAGAAGATTCAAACAAAACAAAAGGTAAAGTTTTAAGAACATTAAAGAATAGCCTATAGATAAATGGCAAATGCAAAAAGATGGAATTTTAGTTAAATTGACGTCCTGGTGGGCCCAGACCAATGGAGTATAAGGACTTTTGGTGATGCCATATACTCAAGCTGCTAAGAAAAAGGCAGAAAAAGGCTTTCACTCATGGGGGAGCCCAAGCCCAATGTGGAAGTTTACATTGGAGGGAGAGATTATAAAAATTTCAAGTGTGAATCCCACATTAGAAAGAGATGAAATTAGTGAGGAGCATATAAGTGGAAATGACCCATAAACTTAATGCCTTAAGGTGTTGGGTAAGAGTATGATATCAAAGCCTACGAGTATGTTTCCCCACTAGACACTTTCATATTAGATTATTAAAAGTTTTTTAATTATTTTTCTTCCATATTTACGAGAAAAAAAGTGAACGTGTAAAGGCCAAAAGTATCACAGATTTTTTAATTTGGTAAATTTCCATTAACGGTGGCGTTGTTGATGGATGAAAAAGAAGTGAGGAATACAGGATAAATTATTATGCGTCTTTTGTTCATCTATTTAATGTTTTGTGCGTGGTCAAACTTAAAAAAAAAAAAAGGAAACCACTGAAACAGATGACGATTAGTTGTTTTCAAAAGCCTTTAATCTTTATCCAATGCCTAAAGCTTTTGTTAAAACATAAAGCAATGTTATTTGGTATATACTTTAACGATTGGTTAAAAACAAGAAACCAATATAATTGGTTTTGTGCTTTAACTATTAATAAAAACCATAAACAACTTTAGAGATTTATATATAAAATAAACTATATAAAGAATTGGGGTTATGGTCCCCAAGTTAGATATGTGATTATCTTTTCTGATATCCCAAAAGTTAGAAAAGTGACGGTTCTTAAGAGAAAACATATGTACATATTGACTTGAAAGACGAATAACCACAAAGAAATGTTTCTGCAACATATATAAGTATTCTTGATGGTTTGACATGGTTGTTTATATAATTGGTGATGGTTTCACCATAAGGAATTAAATGCTAACAAATGGTATCAAAGCCAATAGTTATATAAAGGATGAGTGTGGAGACAGTAGTCGGATCCCGTAGTTGCCATCCTCATGTGGAAGAGCAAGGAGACTCCTGGTGGGCCCATACTAGTGGAGTAAAAAGGCTATTGGTGACACCATATATTCAAGTTGCTAAAAAAAGACAAAAAAAAAATCCCTCAAAGGGGAGCACAAGCCAAAGCCCAAGCCTAGAAAAAAGTTCACACTTGAGGGAGAGATTGTTTGGATTTTAAGTGTAAGTAGGAATCCTACATTAGAAAGAGATGAAATTAATAAGGGGCATATAGGTAGAAAGGACCCATATATCTAATGCCTTAAGGTTTTGGGTTGGAGTGTGATGTCAAGACCTACGAGTATGTTCATTCATTAGACTTATGATAAAGATCTCCCAAGAAAGCGAGGGGGTGGGGTTGGTGGAGATCCGAGTTAATTAGATATAGTGTAACTAGTGTGTTCCCTGTTACCAAAGAAAAGTTATGTTCTCTAACAGTTCAGTTTGTAGTTGGACTTCTTTTTAATGCAGTGGATACATAATTGGCAACTAGCAAAATTTAAGACCAGAAAAGGAAAAATAATGAATATCAAAACTGTAGGACCTCGGCCTCTTGGGCCTCGCGCCCACCTGCTTGCAGATATTGTCCGCTTTGGGCCTCAGCCTCTAGGGCCTCGCACCCTCACGGTTTTGTTTTTTCAGGACTTCTCAGGAGGTCACCCATCTTGATACTACTTTGGCCCTAGCACGTTTAACTTCGGAGTTCTGATGGGATCCGGTGTGTTAGGGCATGAAAAACGCACCTACAAGGGAGAGGTTTCTACATCCTTATAAGGCATGCTTCGTTCTTCTCTCCAGCCGATATGAAATACCCCTAAGTATCTACCCCCCTCAGGAAGCCTAGCGTCCGCGCTGGCATATCGCTCAGGTCCTATCTCTGATACCACTTATAGGATTTCAGCCTTTCGAGCCTCTCGTCCACAGGACCTCGACCTCGTGCCCACCCGCTTGTAGATATTGTCCGCATTGGGCCTCGACCTCTAGGACCTCGCACCCTCACGGTTTTGTTTTTCCAAGACTTCCTAGGAGGTCACCCATCCTGGTACTGCTCTGGCCCTAGCACGTTTAACTTCGGAGTTCTGATGGGATCCAGTGCGTTAGGGTATAGAAAACGCGTCTGCAAGGGGAAGGTATCCACACCCTTATAAGGGTTGCTTCGTTCTCCTTCCCAACCGATGTGGGATCTTACATCATGGAAATTGTAGAGCTTTCTTTGATCTTTCCATTGATACCAAGTTTGCAAAAATTGGAGTTCAGGACCAAAAGATATGAATGTTGGAAGTTGGCTGTTGAAAAGGGCAAGGGAAGCTGCCCTCGCGAGGGTGAGCGAGAAACTTGCCCCTCGCGAGGGCGACGCCTCACGAGGGACAGGGGACAACTCGCCCCTCGCGAGGGCGACGCCTCGCCCTCGCGAGGGCTAGCGAGTAAGGCGCCCCTCGCCAGGGTGACGCCCTACGCGCGCTCCTCGCGAGCGTCTGCCTGCTAGGAGCCCCTTTGGGATTATTTTATTTTATTTTTTTATTTTTTTATTTCTTTTCCAATTTGACCCTTTGCCATTCTTTTGTGCATAACTTTTTCATCCGACCTCCGATTGACTTGATTGTCGAAGCGTCAGATTCGTAAGACATTTATTTACATCTCCATGAGAATTTGTGAATTTTTTAGATTAAATTGAAAATTATGGATTAAATCAAAGTGAGAGGACCAAGTGATTATTTTTTTGGACAATGTTTTGGTAATATCCGGACCTATAGAGATCCGAATTGAGTAATTTTGGTGTCTATGGATTTCTAAAATTTAGGGGAAACATTTTGTGATGAGATTTATGAAATGTTACTGGGATTGTCATGAATATGCATCGTACATATTCCATATACACACATGTGCATAAATGGATGCTTATAATTGTGCAAAATTATTAATATGTGTCCAACGCATTGCATAAATGGGTTGTGCAGGTTAAAAGTCCGCAGTCAGGCGTTTCTAGAATCTGGAAGCAAATGCTAATCTGGAGCGTACTGTGAGTAGACCGAGATGGTCTCATTTC
>JAOSBK010000005.1:44368339-44382889 GCA_027568895.1 Erythroxylum shatona | reverse complement strand
ATCAAAAGAGATAGGGTCCAGAACCGTGTGGTGAGAGATAGACTACAGGTAGCTAGTGTTGCTGACAAGTTGACAGAGACTAAATTTAGGTGGTTTGGGCATGTGCGCAGGAGGCCCTCTGATGTTCCAATGCGAAGTTATGACAGTATAATCCTTAGTGAATACAAGAGGAGAAGGGGGAGACTTTATAAGAATTGGAGGGAAGTGATCAAGAAAGATTTGTTTGAGTTGGACCTTAATGAGGTAGTGGCTATAAATAGAAGAGTATGACGTGATCGAATAAGGGTAAGGGATTAACCTTTAAAGTTCGTCAAAAAAGTAGAGTAGTTATTTGGAGATGGTACTCGCGATACGCAGTTTATCACATAGGAAGTCCAACCTAATGTCCTTTCTCCCTTTTCTAAATGTAAGTCTTGGACAAGGCTTACGGGCATTACAACTTGGTTTCCCAAGACAGGTGTATGGGGATAGTAGGATTGGCATACTTTCAGGGTTTATGAGTAAGGACTTCCAAAGTAACTAGAGACGAGGTGAGTCAGTCTTTGCAGCTTATCAGGTACTCGCGGATCTGGACTCTATTAGGTATACCCTGTATTTTTACTTATTTATGTACTTAATGTAAATTTTATTTACTTAATAATTTACCTTGCTAGTTTACCTATTCTCTCTGTAATCTACATCATTCTTATATTGTCTCATTTACATGTGGATCTATCGGAAAACAGTTTCTCTACTATGTAGGACTAAGGTTGCGTACTATCAGACCTCACTTTATTACAGGACTTCGGACTAGGTGATGATGATAATGATTAAAAAGCTCTTTCTTGTTTCCAAAGAAAACGTTTAGTTTGGCTAGACCAGCAAGGAATTTTTTTTGGTAAAATAAAGTTAGATAGAGATGGTTAAGATTAAAAAATTTGAAATATAATTATTCTTATTTAGTAAATAATTTAAAGTTTAATTTTAAAAATATTAAATAAAAATTTATTTATTTATTTTAGTTTTAAAAACTTGTTAATTTATAAAAATTTATAGATTAATTAACAAATTGAATATTTTTTAACAACAAAAATTATTAAAATAAATTGAACCAAAATTTAAAAACTAAATTAAAAAATTATACGTTTTAAGAATTTTACTGTCGGTTGAATTTTTAATAATTGTTTTGTTCCACTGAGCATATATAGTTAAATTTTGATAAAATAATTATTTAATCTCTTAATATAAAATAAATCAATCGGGTAAAATTAGAAAAATTTATCTATTTAAAATTGAGAAATGTTAGCTAATAATTCAAAGATAAAAAATGAGTTTGCAATAAAAGGGGTAGATAGAGACTTGAAAGTTAAAAGTTTTGGTGACACCTACAATTCCAAAAGTTGGTCCACCTCTCTTTATCCCTTCCTTACACGACTGATTCTGTTGCACTAGATATTGAGCCTCCATAAATGTACTTTTTCTTGATTATTTTCAACATTTTATATCAAGAATTCTGACCCAATTGGGTTGGAGACGGTTAATTACGATTATTTTGATATATTATTTAATATTATCTCTCTTAAGATATGATAGGATTAGGTTTAGAGTATTCTATTTTTAGCATTGGAGCAAAAGTTTTATTCTAAACTTTTATTTATGTTTTAATTTAAGTATTGATTGTTTGAGTTCTTATATTTGGTAAATAATTAATATTGATTAATTTGACAATTTAATTTAATGTCGATTATTCAATAGTTATTTATGAATTCAATGATCTATAATTGTCATGAATGTTTGGTACAAGTAGTAAATAATTTATTTATAAAATTGCATATTTAATTTATAATAAATAAGAAAATTAAGTTAAATAGTGATAGCTATCTCAATTATTTAATTTAGGGTTTAGTTTTTTCCCTAAGTTTGTTGATATCATTTATCTGATATGAAAGATTATCATACCTAGACAATAGGTAGTAAGTTTTGGTTTAAATGCTAGGTTTGAATCAATTAATTTAAGAAAATTTAAGACTTATTATAACTATCCTAAAATGTTTCGGACTAATTGTTTGAATATCACCACTTATTCTTTTTAGACCAATAATAGATATTTTAGATAAGATATCAGCTCAATTGATTTGATTTGATATCTTGTTAATTTTAATTAATTGATTCATTAATCTAAAACCCCTAATTTATTTTATTAGTTAAAATTAAGAAATTAATGTTTAATTCTTTTAAAATTTGACCTAATTGTCCCACTATTATATCAAAAATCAAAATCACCAATCCGATCAATGATATGGTCCAACATTAGTTTTTCCAAAACGAATGGAGCGCAAAAACAGGCATGAGACAATATCAGACATGAAATGAGAGTTCTTTTTATGTATCAGGGTCGTGACTGTTCGTTTACAATAACTCTGAACACTTTACATAGAAAGTGCATGTTAAAGGAGAATTGTGTTAAAACATTTAGCATCTATTTTTGTACATATCCTGGAGATTCAAATCAGTTAACATTAACAACATACAACAGCCAGAAATTTCTTTCGGTAGCACTGGTCCTTTAGCACACTCAAGTCAGATAATGTGATCCGTATACTTTCTGACAACCCTCTTCATGCTTTGCCAAGCATGGCTTCATCTCTTAAAACCCATTGGGGTACAAGTTTCTTCAAACCCCACTACCAACCTTGAAGTCTGAGAAAGAAACGGCTTCTCGAGCTTCTACTTTAGATGATGGATCTTTTTTGTCCAACCCAAAAAAGGAGCAATTTTGAAATGCGTCCAGGCTGCTTGCAATCAAACGGTTCAAACCAGTAAGGCTATCACTAAGAATAACATCTTCACTGTGATATTTAGATGATGTCATATCCAAATCAAACGGTCCTAGCGAGTCAGGCTGCACGAAGGAAAAGCAAAATTTGATGAGAAAAGAATGATTTGGCTGAAATAAAGCAAGAAATGTCTTTAACTGCAAAAATATGCTGTTAAATATCGCCTAGGTGACAAGTTACTAATGATAAAACTATCTCGCTTCAGCAAATTGAAGGGAAAAATCTTCAGCACACTGACCAATTCATGCTTTAATAGAAGACAAGTGCATAGAAATAACACCAAATTTGAATGAGCATACCCAATAGATATCCGCTAGCCCAGTCAAATCCATTCCTGCGTTTTCAACATCCTGCATGTCAGACTGACATTCATTTATAGGGTCCTCATCAGAAGCATTCTCAACAAAGCCCTTAGCATTTGCTAATTCCTGTCAAAAGGGGGGGTACACACTAATGCCATGAACAGTTCCTTGCTGCTAGCAAATAAATAAACAAAAATTACGGAGAATTATACCTCCAAAAGGGCACCAGAGGGCGCGGAACACACTTGAGTCATCTGTTTGTCAGTCCCAAAAGAAGCAATGCAAGATGTAGTAGGAACTTCTTGATACAAAGTGTTATTCTTTTGAAATGAGAATGCATCACATGTTTCTTCAGCATCCCAGATAGAAGATGTATGTGACACCGCAGTGGAGCAAAAGACAGACTTATTTTGATGCTTTGACATATGAGCAGCAATAGCAGCATCAAAGGAGTCACAACTGAAAGGAATCTGCTGAAGGCATTGATTGCTCTGAGTCATCGGTGATTCAGTACATTGAGGATTTTCATCATGGGGCATTTCTGCAAGTAGATCTCCCACACTAATGTTGGTAAGGCTGTCGGCCCACTCCCCAGCAGTGCCATTGCACAATGGCAGGTCATCCTAAGGATACATAAACCAAGGATTAAGTTCAGGCAAAGAGTGTGCTACATGAAAAGTATTTGCATTGAACCATCTCAGTCATTGAAAGTGCATGAATTCAATTGAAAATCCCCATTAAGATTAGAACAAACCAGAGTTTTGAAATCCTCAACTACTAAAACATACAGCATGAAATGGAAAGAAAATTAAGAGATGCAAAGCACATTAACTCTTATCTTTCAAAAGTTTAATGTACTATGGTTGCCAGTCTACATCATATTCCATATAATATTTGCAGCCAAGGCTGACGGGCTTTGGAATCCATTCCATTTTTGTTAGAGTGCCCAACACAATTATATCTTTCTATTGCATAAAAGCATACAAATACCTCATCAGGAACATCGGAAGAGGGATCACAAGCATGATTCTCGTTCATAACATTAATCTGATTATCACAGGAGTCCATAAATTTGTGAGATTGATCATTTGATGAACCACATGTGGATACATGGGCCAAAGATTTTCTTTTCCCATGTTCCATATCCATCGTATCCATACCCGGAAACGGAAGGTTCTTGCCATCTGGAGATGTCAACTCCTCGATAGGAAACCAACCATACCTTCATTGAGAATGCACAAGTTAGTATACATGTATCAAGGATAAGTTCTCAAATAGCATTGAAGGAAAGTCAGAAAATACCTCAAGCGAAAGACAGAAGGTCTTCCAATGAAAGCATATACATCAGCTGCACTGACTACAGATTCTGATGTCCACTTTTGACAACTGACTAGGTTTTCTCTATGGACATTGTAAGGGAAAAGCATTAGCTCTCCAGATGCTACACTTGAATTACCCCATTTCCGGTTCAAATGTTCCAAAATTGATGATATCTTTTTCCGCATACTAAGGGTGAGCTCTAGATGGGGATTATGTTTATCCTAATTAAAAAAAAAAATGCTTAAGTAAGTTCTCAAAATGTTTCAATGGTAAGACTTCTCATAACATTATACTACTATTTTCTCTTCTTTCTCACCATCTCTAAGGCTCTTCGAGTAGCATCATCAATTGGGAATAACTGGAGCTTAAGTTTCATATTATTATGCACATTGCTATCCACATGATTGTTTTGTGAAGGCAATGGAGGCAGAGCTTTTTCAACTGGTTCAAGACTTGATTGCCCTGGATTTTCAAAATGTAAACTACTGTCATTTATGGAACTTTAGAGGATGTTATCAAATCACCTGGAGGAACATAACTGGTGATGATAAACCTCATTCTTGCCATACCTTGGTCACATTCAGCCTCCTTATCTATCACTGTTCGTTCCAAATGCTCAGCAGCTTCAGCAACCAAAGAAACCCCAGCAATTGCAGCTTTTTCCCATTTTTTATATGCAGCTGATGAGATAGAATGTATTAAGAAATGATGAAGTTATGGATTCTGCCATCTTTAAGCTAGCTCTAAACAAAATGAAATCAAGAATTTGCCTTATGGTACTTTCTATCAAGTGTAATCTTAATCCACATACCATTCTCAGCCACATTCCTGTGTTGAATGCATGGTGCCATTTTCAAGATAAGTAGAATCAGATACAAGTATACACCGAAACAATCAACAATAGCAAGCATGTATGGAAAGAAAACCAAATTTTTCATCAGACATAGTGAAGATGAACAGAGAGCTGCGATAAATTCATTTCAGGTTCCAAGTTAAACTATACCACATCAAGAACTAAGAATTATATGGATGAGGAATCACCTTGTTTCCGCCTTTTTCTTGCAGTTTTTAAAGAAGTTGGATCCCCTTTATTATTGCTACGGAAAACTCCTATGTTTATATTCCGTCCTAGTTTTCCAGATCCCAACTTTGGCATATTTTGGCTGTCCAACAGAACCAGTTTCACAGTTCTAGTATCTTGCCCTGATGCCCTATTCTGATTTGCAACAATGCTTGGAGCCGCAGGAGATCCATTTTCTCCATGTGAAGGCCGTTTCCTTACATTCTTCTTTCGGTCTTTCAAGAGTTGGTTCTCCTTCATTGGAACGATTTACCAATAAGTTGAGCAAGTCAAGAGAATACCCAAGTTCCTATATTAAAGGCATTAATATGTGGAAATATAGACATTCTAGACTAACCAGGGCTTCTACAAATATTTTAAACCTTCTGGGCTTCAAATGAAGCTTTGAAGCTTTACAGCTATACTTCTCCAATAAAGACCACCTGTTAATGATGTGGAGATTACAAAGGCAAAAACAGATTCAGTCAAGAAGATGTCTGGTGAAAATAATCAAATATTTTTATCATTACTAAAAAATGATATCCAGATACATTTGACTTAGACAACTCATAGAAAATTAAGTTCATACAATAAAATCCATTCATGAATTAAAATGTTCTAGATGGATGTCTACAAAGAATCACGCATAATCAAAACATGTTTTAGATTTACTGACATCAAATATGGTCCTCTTCTATATATGTTTCAGTGGATGTCCTCTCAACCTATGATGCACATAAAAAAAGAAAAACAGCTACTCAGCCTCTGTTAGATATTACCATCGAAGCATAGCAGCATTTGTATCTTTGGAATTTTTTGCATCTAAGCACAATCCAGGTCCCAGCAACTTGTTCATACGCCTAACAAGACGATAGTAATAGTGCCTGACCTGAATATTTCAAGAAAAATGAAAAAAGGGAAGGAGAACAGGAATAATGTTTAATAACTTAACAACAAACAGGTCAAAAAGGACGCAATCAATTGACGCTAAAACCTTAAGCAATTTACCTGATCCTTATTTTTGCTTTGGACACGACGAGTTATCTTCTCAAAGTTCTGAAATTAAAACACAACAAAGTTAGAAAATACAATCGTTTGAAAACAAAATCCAGAACATTCAAAAGACAAAGTGATGCCACCATCAACGTACCTTGCCAACTTGTCGTAATGCACCAAAGAAACTTTCTTCCTCTTGATGTGTCCAAGCAGCCCATTGCCTTGTTGGTTTCTTCACTGTATCAAGCATTTTCAAATCATTAAAAGCATAAATATAACGTTGCACCAAATGATATAATTAAACTAAATTAAATTAGGGGAAAGAAAGAACATGAATTATAAGCAAAAAAATATACCAGGTTGCTTTTGTTGCGTGTCACCTGCAGTCAATGACGTGAAATCAGGATCTCTACCCTGAAGTGCAGTCTCTTCAAGAATGATGTGTGCCTCTGAGTCCAAGGAGACTAGTGATTCCATCCTCCTAGTAAAAGATATTCATTCACCACAGCTTTGAAAGTTTCAAGGTAATGTTCCCTTTGATGATGTTACAAACTTGAAAGTGCTTGGGCCACTAATAACAAACTGCAAAATAACAGAGAAGTATCATCTTTAACAACATCATTATTTCATTATGTATTTAAGGATTTAAAATTATTCCTTTCTCCAAATTTCCTGCTCTTTCCTTGATGATGAAAATAATATCATGTGCCCAGCATACTCATGTAATGCAACTACCTGGGCACGCTTATAGGATAAAGGAAGTGGCCGTGCTCATTTTATCCAAAGATTCATTCTCTAAATTCTAAGACTTTACTTGACACATGGTAACAGTCCCCTTTCAGGAAAAAAAAAAGCCCATTAAAAAGATAAAATCCTTTTTTACTAGTGTCATTGACCTTCAGTCTAAAAAGCAATTCAGAAAATTAGGAAAAATATGAAGCCCACAATTAATTATTGCAAATTAGAGTATTAAGCTTAAATTTAAGCATCACAAGAACAAAGAGAAAAAGAACAGCTGAGACACTCAAACGCGGGCAGCAAGCGGAAATGCAGACAGATATGATCAATTACAAGTTGGAATTTCGAAATTTCAATGCAAGGCAACAAATAACAAAAACCTAAACTGAATGCACCAAATTTAACTACTTGACCAAGTTGAAATCCTCAATCTCCCTCGACCGACACCCCAAAACTCTTCAAAATAGACTAATTTTCCTTTATTCAACTTTCCCCCAAATTTCAGCACTCAAATGAGAACTAGGGTTTCGAGGGCACTACTGATCAATTCTCCCATTCTAAACCCAGCCAAACACGTAGAAACAGAGAAATTGAAGCAAAATTACAATACCTTAGGAAGAGAGCAACCGTATTCGAAGAAGTAATCAAAACCCTAGAGCACGCACAGGGGTGAAGATTTTCGAACAAAAGAGTCGAAACCGAAGAAGACCTAATTGCAGCTAGAAAGAAAAAAAAGAAACGAGCGAATTTTGTTTTCTTTTGTTTTCTTTATTTTGTTCTCTCTTTTTCTTGCATGCCTCTCCCAAAAAGAAAATTAGCAAAAGAAAAAAAAAAAGTACAAGTAATTACCTGTAGTTAATGTCAAAGATGAACATGAAACAGAACTTTGTATGTGTCCTCCAAGGACTTTTCCAACGTAAAAGATGTGCAAATCCAAGTTTCCTCCAAACTATTTCCACCATTAAAATAAATACATGACTTGTACTATATTCCAATCACTTTCTACTCCTTTTTTTAAATATTTAAATAAGCTAAAATGGGTTTTTTAATCAATTATATCCATAATGAGTACCTTTAATAAGCACTGATTTAACAAATAAATCTCATTAAAAATCAAAAAAATGTGAACACTTGACAAGAACAGCACATCCAATCTAAGCCAGAGACATATCAAACTCTATTAGTTAATGCATGTTGCTGTGGAAGCAGTACCACTACAGCAGCCCAAACTAAAAGGCCTCTCTTCTCCTTGCAATGAAGTGTTTCTAAAAGCAGGGCTAAATGAGCATCTACCTGTTGATCATGATCCATTGTGCTAATGAATTATAATAATAACTTTGGTAACTTTTAAGGGAAAGTAAAGGTTCTCTTTTAATTACTTGTGATACGTGGCAATGCTTGCAATGAGTATACAAAAGATCAGATGGATGAAATACCACACAAATGGATTGGATTGATGTGGACAAGTTAAAAACACTACAACAGACAAGTTCAAACTGGACATATACATACATATCAAATTGTACGTAAGACGAGAGGAGATTAATTTCCTTTTTTTTTTTTTGTGGGAACTTGCAAGAAAAGAAGAGGCACAGCCAAGTTATAATGTTGCAATGACCAATTTTGTCTACTAATTCGCAAGATTTAATTTATTATTTCCTAAATTCTTACCTATTATTTACTTTAAATACAATACTTGACATATCAACGACTTAAAATTATAACAAACTCAATTTAAATAATTGCTGAGGTTTTAAATTTATATAAAAAAAGTTTATTAATGAATATAAGATAATTTATGAGTATTATACTATTTGCAAAGTTAATCTTTATAAGACTTTAAGTTATTTAGTATTAATTTCATGAATAATTATGGTATGTTAAATTTTAACTAACCTAAAGTTTAGGTTAAAGGTGTGATTTGCACCTCAACGCTTTACAAAAAGTCTAATTAAATTCTTATTGTTATCTAGAATACCACTAAATTAGTACTCATTATACTTTAAATAGGGTAAAAGTGGTAATAGAGATAACGTTAGAAACTTGTTTAAGCCTTTTGTAAAATGATAAGGTAAAAATCACATTTTAAACCAAAGTTTTAAAAAAATTTAAGATTACATCAACTTCTAGTTGATCCGCATCACCAAGTCATGACATCATATAGGCTAAATTAATGACTAATATGCTAGAAACTATCAAAAATTCAAGTTTGTTAAGATTTAGGGTACTATCAATATTATTTTAAAAATATTAATGTATAACGTGATATCACATAGAGACTAAAGTCTGTTTGGTTCAACTTTTGGAGACTCCAAAAACATATTTTCTATTGTAAAAACTATTTTTAAAAATATTGAATGTTTGGCTGTAAAATTCAAAAGCATTTTTTTTCATAGAAATGATTTTGTCAAAAGCTAAAATACAGCTTTTTGAGAACCTCAAATTTGGAGCTTTTAAAAAATGTGCCTTTTTAGGTAGATTTTTTAGATCAATTAATGAGCTTATTTTTAGTCTCTTTTACCTTTATGCTTTACATATAATTATCATAATATCCACAAACACATCTCCACGTTTATTTTGAGATTTATATTATATTATTTAACTTTTTTATATGTTTTAATATTTATTTTTAATATTAGTTTTACTTATATTATAATCTATATAAAATATTTGGTTAAATATATTTTTATTTATGTTTTATATTGTTTAAAATTATATAATAATTAATATATTATACTTTGCATATTGTTTAATATATTTTAAATAATATTTATATGCATAAATAATTTTTATTACAAAATAAAATATAGCTAAAATTCAAAGTACTTTTTATTTTTATATTGTCAAACAGTCTATTGTATAAAGCTCTTTCAGAAAAGTTCTTTTTTAAATGACAGCCAGACAGTCAATTGACTTCTTAGAAAAACTCTACTGATAAAAACTTTACTGATAAAAGCTCTACTGATATAAGCCCCATCTAAACAGGCACTAAGAATTTTAAGGAACATTAGGTGTCAATTTGTACCTTTTGCCTAAAGTTTATAATTACTATGTTTTAATTAGTATGATCTTAACATATCTGAAATGTTATGGCTTTGAATCCCACATTATGACTATTCGTGCCATTCAGCAAATAACTAAAATAAGTAATAGTAACCAATAACGAAGAATTCAGGAAAAAAAATGGAAATGAAAAGTGAAAATCATAATTGATTATGAGTGTAAGGTATGATATCAAAGAAAGTTAATAGTTATATTAATATTTGGTATTAAATATTAAAAATGATAATGAACTTTTTATTATGTTTCATTATTATATGCCTGATCTTGTAAATAATTAATTGGTAAAATATTTTATAAATAATTAATAAAATATTCAATGATTTACAAGAATATTATTTTTTAGATAATTATAAATGATTTTTATGAGAAGAATAAAAACAACAAAAAATAATTACTAATTTTTTTTGACGATAATGTTATGATAAGAATGAATATCTTGACAATATCTTAATAATATTTTGATAATAAATTAATAACATTCTAATAATATCTTTTGTCTCTTATTCGTGATATTTGTTTCCAGCTTATACTTACATCCCTCTTAGGAATAAAACTCCTAGATTGTTTAAAATTTATTCCAATTTTGTGATTTCCTGTTTTATCTATTATCAGTTACCAAATAATTAAAAGTTAGGGAATAATTCAATGTAATCCTAGGAACAAAAAGTTTGAGTTTGGTGGGTCGGAAGAAAAAATTTGAGTTTGGTGGGTCATGACATAATTATTATTGTTTTATAATGTTTTGGCATTGAATGGAGATATAGGATTGTGAAGATTATAGAAAAGGAGTTCTCAAACCGTCCAACGAATGTGAGTTTGTTAAGGTTCACTTCTGATATTTTGTTGTAGATTTTAGTTTTAATTTTAGTTTTTTGGTTTTAGTTTTATTTTTTAATAAAAATAAAAATCAATATAGTTATATTTTTATTATTGATGATAATTACATATTGGGTCTATCGGAAATGACTTCTCTATTATGCAGGAATAAAGTTGTGTACTATTAGACCTCTCCAGATCATGTGTCTCAATAGGACTTCGACTTGGTAATAATAATGATGATAATTATATATTATATAAAACTTAAAGATAAATTACTTTTAATTGCATAATCAAAAGTGGCTCTAGTCTATAATTAGGTGAATGAAGTGTTAGGAGCTAATTAAATTTATTTTAATCTTTTTATAATATTTATTAATATATTATCAATAAAATTATTTTATTTTATTGAATAAATTAATATTTATTCTTAAATATATTTTAATTATTAAATTAAAATTTTATTTGAAATTTATATTTTTGAAGATATTTTAAATTTAATTATATTTATTAATGATTATTAAATTAATTATATTTAATTTAATTATAAAAATTAAACTAAATTATTAAACAAAATTAAATGATTAATATTTCTTATTAATTATGAATATATTAAATAATAAATAATATACATTCAGTTAATAGTAATTCAGATTATAAAAAACAAAAAATTACTTTTTGTGGTTTTCATAAATTTTGAAAATTAGAAGAAACCAAAACAAAATACTTAAACAAACATGTTTTTTTATTAAATTTGAAAATAAAATCAAAAAATTAAAAATAGAAACAAATAGACCCTTAACTAATATAACTAAGTTACCTTTCAAAAGTTAATCTTTATAAGACTATGAGCTATTTCTTATTACTTAAATGAATAATTATGGTATATTACATTTTAACAAATCTAAAGTTTAGGTTAAATATGTGATTTGCATCTCAATATTTTACAGAAGGTTTAATTAAGCCCTCATTGTTATTTATAATACCACTCTACACCCCATCATTACTAAGATATTGCTCATTACATTCTGGATAAAAGCAAAAGTGGTAACTGAGATAATGTTAAAGGCTTATTTAGGCCTTTTGTGAAATATTAAGGTGAAAATTACACATTTAACTAATATTTTTTTAAAAAACATTTTAAAGATTACATCAATGACTAGTTGGTCCACACTGCCTAATCATGACATCACATAGGCTATATCAAATGACTAATATACTAGAAACTCCTTAAAATTTAACCTTTTAGGATTTAAGGTGTTATCAATACTATTTTGAAAACATAAAGATATAAAGTGATACTATAAATAATGTTAGGGGACTAACTTAAGACTTTTCAAGAACATTATACGGCAATTCATACCTTTTATCTGAATTTTATGGTTACTATATTTTGACAATAGGATTTTAATATATCTAAAATGTTATGGATTGAGGCCTACATTACGACAACTTGTGCCATTTAGCAAATAACTAAAAACCTTTAATATTTGGCAACTAGTTATCAAAGATCGATTTAAAACAACTAAATGCATTTCGACTTTCTAACTAGCATATTTGAGGTTTTAATTCTCACTCATTCATCTTATTCAACATAATATAATCCCAGAAACAAAAAGTTTGAGTTTGGTGGGTCATGATATAATTATTATTGTTTTATAATGTTTTGGGATTGAATGCAGACAGGGGATTGTGAAGATTATGGAAGAGGAGTTCTCAGGAGCACCAATGAATGTGAGTTTGCTAAGGCTTTGTGTTAGACATTTTTGTCCTTAGGGGCAATTTTGTCAATGTCTCGTAAAGTTGGACAACATTAATTGTAACTTTGGTTTTTAAATAAATTACCGGTTAAGTTACGCCATTTGATTCAGATAAAGATAATAAAGTGACCCAATAAATGATCTAGATTAATGGTCAAAATCTGGGTGGAAAATAGGTCTCGATTAGTGTAGACCGGGTCCATATCGGCCTTGTGATGGGGAAGCCCGATATTGAAGCTATATAAAGGTTAGGTCTCCTGCAGTTACTCAGAAGAATTCATTCACGAGCATAAGGTTCTTTGACCCGTTAAGAGAGCTCGTGATTTGAGGAAACTGTAGAAAGACCTTGCCCGTGAGTCGGTGATCACTTTTCACTAAAGGCTCCAGGAGATTCGGAGACGTTTGGAGCTAGGAATCGACATCGGAATTAGAGATGAAACCGAAATCCAGGTATTCCGCATTACTTTCGTTTTTGATCCTTTCACGGGACCCTGGGGTACGTAATAAGGAATCTACTATGTACTAATATGTGGTATCAGAGCGGTTATGTGATTGGAATGCTGGAAACGAAGGTTTTTCAATCTTTCATCTCATTTGGTTTTCCGTTATTTTTTTATTCATTTTTCAGCTTTTTTGCGTGATTAATTTCGTAAAAGTAGTATACATAAGGTTAGCTATAAAAAACGAGTTGAAAACGGGCCGAACGGAGCGAAAAACGAAGTTTCGGGACTTCAAAAATCACCTTCGGTGTCGGAGGCTTCGGAGGACGTCAGTGCACGCGCCAATCCGGGCACGCCGCGTCGCTCCAGCGGGCGAGCGACGCTTGTCAAGCATGCACCACACGCATGACCCGAGTCGAAAGCACCCATCCGAGCCGTCCATGCGGCTGACACGTGGCACAGGCGGATTGCGGACACGTGCCGGCGTGTGTAATGCACACACCTACAGTGTCCACGCGTGGTGGGCGCGTGACGCGCACGCGCCAGACGCATCTGGTGCGCGTCTAGCTACGCACGTGACGCGCACGTGCCCTGACCCTACGTGCCTTGACGCGGCGCCTGGCGCAGTGCTGACGTCAGCTACAGTTACACAAAAAAAACCCCTAAAAATTTCAAATTTCTTGTAAAGCTACCCCGGGGTGTTTTGGGTCAGTTTTCAGGTTCGGAAAATTTATAAAGTAACCTTTTTCTATTTTTCTGAATTTATTACATTTGTGATAAAGTAAAGTTTAACTCTAGAAAAAGGAATTAAGATATTTTGAATCCGATTTCGATTGAATTTTCATGCTTCGGACTTCGTATGAGGGAGACACATGAGGTGTCGTGTCTCGGGTCTCATTTTTAATGTTCGGGATTGCATGATAATCAATCAGAAATAGGAATTGAGACATTCTGAAGCCATTTTTGAGTGAATTTTCGTGTAATGAACTTGCTATAAGGGAGATACATGGCATTGTCATATCTCAAGAGGTCGGTTCAGTATCCGGTGACACACGATAGTCACTCAACTGAGATTTTTTGTTTACGAAAGTCTCAAATGAAGTTTTCGGAGAATGCCTTCAGCATGTGTGTGTGACAATGAGATTGTGCATTCGGAGTTTTGCATTTATTGAGGTTACATTGTCATATACAATATGCCCATAAAGAATGTGAGGATGACATAAAGATGTATCCCTTGTG
>JAOSBK010000005.1:44349170-44363768 GCA_027568895.1 Erythroxylum shatona | reverse complement strand
ATGAAAAGACCAATAACCTAAAATGACATGTCAATTTCAGTTTTAGTGATGAAAGAAGGAAGATCATTCATCAAATAGACCTCTTTCATCTTTAATCAAATTAATGCTAAAAAGGTTACATTACATGTCATCATTAAAAGACAATCATTAAACCATTTAATGATAAGATCATTATTCCGTTTAATAATGATAATGCATGATAAAAACCATCTTTATTTAGCAATTCAATGCTAAATGTGCAGCTGCACATTCAACCATTAAAAACCAAAATTCCCTTCCATTTCTTTAAGAATTTTGTGTTAATATAATTAATCTAATTAATTAAATTAAACCAAAGTCTAGCCCATTTCTAAATGTTCATATGGGCTTCTAATTAACCATTAATTAGTGCAAGCCCAACATTCAATCATGGGCTTAAAAACCTCCATTTATATCTCTTACTTTGCTTGATAGCCTTCCTTAAAGCCAAATGGGGAATCTAATTGAACTTATATAATTCAAGGCCCAATAAGCCCGGAATTAATTTAATTTCGTTAGAATTAATTCCAGCTTATTTATTAAATGTCATTTCACTTAAGACAATTAAATTAACTCTTGAATTACTAAATATTATAAGAACACATATTTCAAATAATATGTCCAATTGTAAACCCTATTATGAACCTTATTATAGCCATCCGCACAACAAAGGGTAAAATTACTGTTTTGCCCCTATGTTGGTTTTTCCTTCTAGATCTCCTGTTTTGCTCTATATGGTGATTAACACACAAGATCTCATCTTGATGTTAAGAATTGATGGGTAGCTAGTTCATCAAACTCCTGGCACCAATTTAATCACCAATTTTCATGAAACATCTGGAAGTGACGATATCACTATAAACTCTTTCTTTGAGTGAATATTCCATGATACATGTTTCAATTAATAATTTCAACATGCAAACACTGGATTGATACTCTGTAAAAATCCATTTCGATCATATCAAGAATTATAATGAAAAACATATGAGTTCACCACTCATTAAGATTGTGGTCCATAATAAACGAATGCTGAAGTTGTATGTTTTAAGATTAAAGTAATGACCCACTTTATTCTTTAAAACATACTTGATTCTAGATTCATTTAATAGTGCCATTATCGATAGTCAACTACTATCATAATATGAAAACTCATCATTTCCTTGAAGTAAACTCCTTTACTTGCATGGAAATAAATCGCAATACTATAGTCTAAATCACAATCAAGCGACCAACTTGATTATTCAACTATAAATCAATTAATTTAGATTATAATAATATACGTGCTTCCCATACATCTCTATGTATATGTCTATTCAGTACCTTTTGACTAGATATATAATGCTCATACATATAAAACCAAACTCGTTTGTTTTATTAATAATAAATATTTTATTACAAAACTGTAACTGGAAGAAAATTAAGTTACATGCAAATACACTTGCTTTCTAGGGCACTATATTTACATAACTTCAACGACTATGCCGTAAAATATGATGCAATTTACACTTATCATCACACAAGCAATAACATGTCAGTAATATTAATTCAATAATAATCAACATGTGATTGAGACTTAAAAATAAGTTAAATCAAACTAAAGTCACTATGTAATTTGTCACGAGATTTATCTAATTAAAGTGCGATAAATGATTTTGCTTATAGTCATAGAAAAGATAACATCAAAACTAAAGGAAAAATAGGAAACAAAAAGAAAGATCATGAATTCCCTTTTATTCTTTATGAAATTCACTATAAAATGATCAAAATTCACTTCGAATGTGTATTTTTTCTTGTTCTGCATTCTTTTTGCTATCCTTGGGCATCAATTTGTATTTCTTGAGCCTCCCTTCTCTCTTTTCATCTTAATTTTTCCTTTTATAGTTTAAAATTTAGGCTTTTAGATAGTACACAACCACTAAACCTGGACATGTTGGTTCCTATTTTGATTAAAAATTAAGAAGCACTTGAAGTTAAAACAAACACATATATATACAACAACCATATAAGTTACTAGACTCATGAAAAACTTAAGACAATACATGTAGGTTAACCCAGGCATGGACACGGGCTCAAAATGTGAACATAGACATCTAACACGGGTATGCTGATGACCATGATAAATTTTAGCTTCTTCATAACTTAGTCAAAACAACCTCAAATCTCCTCAAACTTTTCAGAATTCATTTTTTTTGCTCGAAATAAGTGAATTAAAACCTAAAAACTTAATAGGAATGCAATAAGTAAAATTTTGAATTAATGAATTTTAAATAAACAAGCAAAATGCACTAAACATGGGGCTAATAATTTGAATAAATCACCACTTTTCATGTTGTTATTATAGATAGAGTATAAGATTTATATCTACTCTATTTGAATCTAATCGTACACTTCTTTAATAATATTATTGATTCTTTTATTGACATTTGAAAACTATTTTCAAAGTGTCACTTTAGTTTGACCAATAATTTAGAAAATCAATACTAATCAACAACGATGGAGTATTCTCCTTAATCACTTTGGGTGACAAATCCTATATTAATTAATCAACTTCCTCTATATAGTTCATGTTATATCCAGTGATTGCTGATCGAACTGCTCCTAAATAGGTGACATAAATGATAATATATTTTTCATATTATTTTCCTACATTTTCTATCAAAATTACTTTGATTTAATTAGTTTTATATATTTCTAGTTAATTATAGAGAGTTGCTTAGTAATGATGTTGGCTAAGGATAGGAGGATATAATAAGGAAAAACATTAATAAAACTCAAGTTTGGCTTAACAAACCTATCATATAGCTATATTCTAAGGTGTGTTTCTTAATAGACCATAGAAATGGTTAAATGATCAAAAACATCCTAACATAAGATCTTATGCCAAGGTATGCTATGAATTAAAGTTTTCATAAAGAAAACATAACCTCTTACATAGTCAAGTTTGAGCCTATATGAGATAATGAGAAGAAACAGTATGAAATGTGACTTTAAAGATGAGTATGTTAGAGACCATGTTTAACTCTTTAAAAGACTACAGAGAAATAATATGATACACAACCTAGGAAACAACTGCTTATGCAGCCATAAAGCTTACTTAAAGAGATGTAAAAACCCTAAAGACATATACAATTTAGATTAGTTTTATTTCTTTTCATCTTAATTAGGGTTAGAGTTATTTAGAGAAAATGATCCCTAAAATAGACATCTTATATTTTTCCTAAAAATAATAAGTGATTAGAATCATTCCAAGAAGGAAAATTAATTTAGAAGATTGAGATTGTTATCAAGGAAAACCTTGTGATGACTTTTCTGTCTTTTTATTTGTTTTGGGACTTCAATAATGATTACGGGCTAGATTATTTATATCTAGATTAGATTTAATTTTTTATAAATTGAATTTAGTTTTATAATAAAAATTATTTTATAAGAAATATATGCGTTGATCTTAATAAGATACAAAAGAAAGCACATACTTTATTTTAATTTTCATATCGACATTGTTGAAAGAGCCTATAAGTGAATTAAGCCAGACATTTATATTTAGGATTAAACAAAGTACTAAATATAGACTTACATGACCCTTTTGGCTTAATGCATTCTTGGTAGTGTGTAACAACAACAACAATAATAACAACGATAATAACCTAGTAAAAGTCTTGTTGTATACAAGTATGGGGAGGTCTAGAAGTACGTAACATTGTGCTAATTGGTAAAGAAATTGTTTCCAATAGACACACACACACACACACACATATATAAGGTACAAAAAACTACTACAAGAAGATGTTTAGGTTATGTAAGGATATGGTTAGACCAAATAAATAAGGGGGAAGAACTACATATAAAAGGATAATAATAAATACAAGAAGCAAGGTTCAAGGGAAAAGGTTTAAATGAGTTATAAAAAATACTCTTGATGTGAGATCCTCTACCTATATCCTAGTAAGTTAAGGTTTTCTATTGAGGTTCATGTCTTCAATAAGTTCCAATAGAGCCATATGATTTTTGATAACCTCCCTCCGTTCTTCTTAGGTGTTTCTTTTTCCTTTACAGCCCCTGAATACAATCTTCTCGAATTTTCTCACTAGAACATCAAGATGTCTCCTTTTAACATGCTCAAACCACTTAAGCCTTGTCTATCTTAATTTTTATTAATATTAACCACCTAAATTTTTTCTTTTACCATTACATTCTTGAATTTATCTTTTCTAGTAAATTTACACATCCAATAGAGCATCTTTATCTCTGCCACACTACTCAAAATAAACTAGACCTATAGCTATAACAACGGTAAGTCTAGGTCGATCTCACAGAAAGTGTTTGATTAACTTTTGTTATGAAAATAATTGACATTTAAGCTTAGGGGTTAGTTTGGTTTTGAAACAAGAAAATAAAACAAAACTAATCTAATGAAATAAAATTAAAGAAAACATTCAAAAATGATGAAACTGATGAAATAATTAGGGACTCGGTTCTTTGGTTCAATCTTATCCTACACCCAATTAAACATATTTAATTAAATTGTTGTTCTTATACCTCTCCTAGCAACTATTAATAATAAATTAATAGTAAATTATGTTAACTTTGATTTTCCTTAGGTCATGTTTAATTGAGAGACACTCATTAATTAAACATAGACATCAAATAACCTAGGATACGATCTCTAGATTTAACTAGACAACCACATCATGAATTAGGAAAATAGATTAATCAAGGCAACAATCACAGAAGCTTGGGTCATTTATGTTATCCCTATGAATCATTAATCGCTACAATTGAATTTCAACATCATAATTACGGATTATTTTGAAAGTTTAGCAATGGGTTCTTACATGAAAATAATCAAATAAAGCATTCAATAATTCTCACATAACACCCAAACATTAAAGATAGGATAACATAATCAATCCCTAAGATAAAGAACAACAAATAATGAGAAATATTCTTAACTAGGTCATCGATGTCGATGTCACCTCTGAACTAGCATTGAAATGTCTAACTCTCCATGGGTCATTAAAGGATGAGAGGTTTGCCTTTTTCATTCACTCAAAACCTCTCTTTCATCTCTTCAAAGTTTTCCTAGATGAAAACATAAGTGTCTGCTATCAAAATGATGCCTTTATACAAAAATGTAGGGTTTCGAGGTGAGTTGGTAATGTCTCACGACCATGACTGGTGTCTCACAACCGTGAGACAAGTTGTATGGGTGTGACTTGGGTTATCACTTATCACTCCCATACAGCTAGTGTCATGCCATGACACATCTCTTATGGCCATAACTTATTTGTCATATCCATGAGATGTATCTTAAGGCCATGACCATATAATTCTTTAATTCTTTTAGCATTGTCTTGTCTTCTCTTGCTCTAACTCTTCTTGTTCTTACTATATGAAGACAATTGAGTGTATATCTTTGGAAAAAAATTTAAATATAGTGCTTTTGACTCCCTTTAGCTCTTTCGCTTCTAAATTATGCCTAAAATCAAATGTGTGTATCCTAAGCATTTTCATAGCAATAATCACTAAGTGTTATGGAATAAATTCATAATCAATTAAGAATATATCAATTTCCCCCAGACTTAGCTTTTGACCATCCTCAGGCAAAACATCAAAATTAAGATTATAGACCTAAGAATATTTACTCATTTTCCATATATCACAAGAATATATAATCATAAGCAAAGATTAATAACTTTCAAAAATCGTAGCAAGCATTCAATGCTTCTACTCATGATCAATCGACATTCAATAACTTTAGAAATTGAGCAATCTAATGGTAGACTTGGACAAAATGTGTTTAACTATGATATATCCACGGGTACACTCAACACCATTCAACATCATGACATTCCATAACTTTAAAAATCATTTCATTTCTCTACCACTAAGTTTCACTTGCATAATCATGAATTAAAGGATTTTTCAAGGGTGTAATGTAGGTAAGGGTTAAGGTAAGATGTAGTTGGGTCAAGTAGCATGAAAGCCATTAAAGCTAGTAAAACAAGGAAAAACACTCAATGTAACATCAAGTGCTAAAACCAACATTCACTCACAATTGTCTATATCAACTATGATGAATGCAAAAATGATGTTTCATATCTCAAAATCGAGCTCTCTCACTATAAACCATATGAAGCATAATTAACTAGAAGGAATCACTCATACAATTGATGAAAATATACTGAACCTATACAAAGTGATCCTTAAAAAACAACATTTATCTCATATTTAGCATTCTCAAGTAACTCATGGGCGCATTAGTAATAAGTAACTTTGCAACACACGTATACATTTCCTCCTTAATAATTTTATTTAAACATTTCTTTATTTCTTTGCTTTTCTTTCTTTTCCTTTTCCTTTTCTTTTCTCTTTCTATTTTTCTTTTCTTTCCTTTTCTTTTTATGTAAACATTAAAAGAAACTACATTAACATAGGAATTTCAATGATAAGACATAAATTGGCATCCCAACAATTATAGTCATCCCACACATATGCATACCCCCACACTTAGAATTTTGTACATCCACAAACTTAACAATCAACAAATGCTTCAATATCTTAAGGCTTAGGTGAGACATTTGGTTAAGTTTAAAGTATGTAATGTGGTTAGCACAAAAAGAAAAGGTAAATAAAGCTCAAGGGGGCTTAATAAAGGAAAATTCATATAAATGAGTAAGCTATTTGGCTAACGTAGCTTGTACAAACGAAGAATGCCTAATCATTTTCATGTTCATACATGTGATAAAATTGTGGTCTCAAATAGAAATTCAGGGCATAGCTAAGATATATATATCATGAAGGTTGCACAAAAACAAAAGACAAAGAGACTGATATAGATATGTTAGTCTAATAAGGCTCAAAAACTCACTGGCTTTGTCTACCAATAGTCACTACTCTTCTAAAGATATTGCATATTGACCAAGCATAAGAGTAAAAGTATATGCTATAAGTTTCCATTAAATTCTCTAGTGAATTCATTCTCTAATCATGACTATATAGTCCTAGGAGTAATAGAAAAAGAGAATTTTTTTGTTTGTTTGTTTCATTCTCTCTTTCATTTTGATTGAAAACTTAAAAACATATAAGAAACAAACGAACATAAAAAAACACAAGCATATAAGAACGATTTTGGGTTGCCTTTTAAGGATCACTTTGTATTCAAAGCGTAAACTTCCTTTGGGTTGCCTCCCAAGCAACGACTTTGTTTAGTATCGCTAGCTTAACTGCATGTTTTCTCCTTATATGAAAACATTATGATCTTTTAGCATCACAGTTTGAGCCATTTCCGTGTGAGGTTGTCTAGGATAGGGCTTTGGTTGATAACCATTCACATTTAGCATCTTCCTTATTCTCTGACTTTTAATCTCTATTGAGTCCCCACACTTTTGAAATATCTCAAACGTCACTTCACCTTTTTCTTCTTCGTTCAATTTCTCTAACTTGCTAAGTAAAGGTAAAGAGTCAATCTTAACAACAATTAGGAACTCGGTATTTACCTTTGAGCTAAAAAATGTATGCCTTACTACTTTAAGCTCCTTCTCCACCTCTATCACACAAGCAATTCCTTGATTAGTATTCTCTAGATTCTTAAGCTTCTTTTCACTCTGTAAGGCCTCTACACTAATGTTCCTTAGGTAAACCTCATTGAGAGATGATTGCATTTCTTCTCTTTATTATTCTAGACAGTCAAGAGCTTCCATGATTTGACCCATCTGGTTTACTATGTTCTAGAGTCTATACTTAATATCTTGTTGGAATTGCCTTATTTCCTACTAAAACTTCTGTATACTCTTTTGAATTAGAATATTATTAGTAGTAATAACATTAAGCAAGTCTTCTAGAGATGCACCAGAGTCATGATAAGAAGCTTCTAGTCTATATAGGAATTGTTGTGAGTCCTACATACTATCGAGGAAGTAATTCTAATGATTATCCGACTCATAACGAAAATTTGTATGATCACTCCAAACATTGTTATAACATTAGGAATATGAGTTATAAAAGAAATTACTTCCATCCATGTCAAAAACAATTTTAACACACAAACATTAAATAATTGAAATGATCAAGAAACAAATGTAAAAACTAATTATGAACAAATATATACAAAACACCAATTAAAATAAAAATCAAAAAATAAAACTAAAACTAAAACATAGCACTCCCTGACAACAATTCCAAAATTGACGTAGTGTGTCGTAACATTACTCAAAATAAACTAGACCTACAACTATAGCAATGGTGATTCTAGACCTCCAAAATTGACATAGCGTGTCGTAGCATGTTCGATTAACTTTTGTTACGAAAATAATCAGTATTTAAGTTTAGGGGGTTAATTTGGTTTTGAAATAAGATAAAATGAACCTAAACTAATAAAAGCAAATTAAAGAAAAGATTCAAAAATGATAAAATCTATGAACTCGTTAGGGACTAAGATCTTTGGTTCAATCTTAGCCTACACTCAATTAAACATATTTTATTGAATTATTGTTCTTATACCTCTCCTAGTAACTTAATCGGTTTTCCCGTATGTTGTATTTAATTAAGAGACACTCGTTAATTAAACTTAGCCATCGAATAACCTAGGATACAATCTCTAGATTTAATTGGATAGCTGCATTATGAATTAGGAATACAAATTAATCAAGGTAACAAACACACAAGATCAAGTCATTTTATCTAGGTTATGTTATCTCTAATGATTATGAATCATTAGTGGCTACAAATGAATCTCAATATAATAATTATGAATTATATTGAAAGTCTAGCAATGGGTTCTTACATGAAAATAATCACATAAGGCATTCAATCATTCTTAATTATCACCCAAATATTAAGCATAGGATACTACAATCAATCCCTAAGAGAAAGAACAACACACAATGAGAGAAACGCTTAACTGGGTCATCAGTGTCGATGTTGCCTTTGAATTGGCGTTGAAATGTCTAGCTCTCCATGGGTTTCCACAGGATGAGAGGTTTGCCTCTCTTCATTCTCCCAAAACCTCTCTTTCACTCTTCAAACTTTTACAAGATGAAAACATAAGTTTTTGCCATCAAAACGATGCTTTTATACAAAAATGTAGGGTTTTAGTATGAGGTGGCAGTGTCTCACAGCCATGAGACACCTTACATGGGCGTGACAACCGTCACAGCCATGACATGATATGTTATAGGCATGACACTCCTCTTACAACCATGACTTATTGGTCATGGTTGTCATGCCCATGTAACTATTATCACGCCCATGATATGGTGTGTTGTAGGAGTGACATACCTTTCACGACCATGACTTATTTTTCATGGCTGTGAGATGTATCTTAAGGCCATGAGCACATAATTCTTCAATTCTTTTAGGATTTTTTTTCTTCTCTTGCTCTAATATTTCTTTTTCTTGCTTTATGAAGACAAGTGAGTATGTATATGCGAAAAACGACTCAAGTATTGTTCTTTCGACTCATTTTAGCTCTTTCACTTCCAAATTATGCCTAAAATCGCATATGAACTAAAGTAAGTATGCTAAGCATTTTCATAGCTATAATCACTAAGTTTTATGGAAAAAATTCATAATCAATTAAACACATATCAATACACCTATTTGATAGGCCAACATTCTGCCCCATAGAGCATGGCTGACTTAATTGCTGTGTGATAGAATTTTCCTTTTATCTTGAGTTGTATATTATTGTCACATAAAACTCTTGATGAACTTCTCTATTTAAGCTACCCTGATATGATACGACAAACAATGTCCTCATCAATCTCTCCATTGCTGTAGATGATAGATCTTAGATACTTAAAATACTCTTTCTATAGTATAACTTCTAAACCAATCTATATTCTTAGCAGTGTGAATTAGACAAATGTATCAGTTAATCAATTGAGGGATTTATGACTATACATTAAAAGGTGATAATTCATTACACTAAAAAACTTTATAATTTCAAACAACAAAACTTTAAATAACTTAATTAAAAGTACAAGAATGTTATGATTATATTGATTTCTTATTTTCAATTGCTTATTTGATTTTTAGTGGTATTTTAATCTATTTAGTTTAATTTAGTCTTAGCTTTAATCAGTCACATCCTTTATTACTGGCTTTATAATAGAAAAAATTTGATTTGGTGATTACATTATCTTCATGAAATTGACCTTCACATCACTTTATAATTTAAAAATATAGCATGTTTTACTTATAGTCATGCACTAGGATAATAGAAAAAATGATAGTCAAGTGTTTGGCACCATTATTAGGGATATAAATATTATTGAATAGGCCTAATAAATATTATTCTATCTATTTTCTTTTACTCCTTTTATTTCTTTTTGTATATTCTTATATATTTTTTTTACATATTCTCTTTTAACATTTTTAACTTTTTTTTTATGTTTGATGTTGTTTTGGGTCTAGCAATAATTATTTAAAACTACTTCTAACTAAAAAAAGCTATACAAATAAACATAAAATCAAATTTCTAAAAATAATGTTACAAATTCCTAAATCTAGTAAACTGAAACAACAACCTAAACTGTTAGGCTGCCTCCCAATAAGCATTTCTTTTTAAGTCTTTTAGTTAAACTTCTTTTAAAACCCTTGCTCATCTTATATCTATAATTAGAGGCTTGCTTCCACTCATTTTTCCAAATAAGGTCTCTTTAGTCTTTAGTATAACACATGCTACAATAAAGAAAGGACATATACCATCAAATTAGTACTACCTACTCATTATGCTAATGCCATTTTAACTGAAAAACTACCAAAATTATAAGGAAGAATAAAACTATTTGAAGATTATTTTTTTTAGGTAATTGTTTTATAAGATATAGAAGCATTTTTTATCAAGGTGACAACAGATAATTCCTCGAAGCCTTCTGCTTTAACTTCTACTCTTTCTTTTCCTACTTCTTCTTATTCTCCTCAAACTTCTATTCTTATACAACAAGTTTCTCTCCATATTATCCCTTATTCTCTTTGATCTCCAACTCTTTTGCATTCCTAAAAGCTTTTACATCCATTTGCTTCCTTAGGTTTAGCTCGATGTTGTTAGGAAAGAATCTTGCTACTCATATGATACAAGCTTAACAAGCTTTTTAATATGAATCTCCAATTTGTGGATAGAGGCTTAACTTCTTTGGAAGTAAGCCTTAGTTATAGTAATGGCTTTCATTGTAAACTCCTTGAAAATTGGTTCCCCTCTTAGGATGACCACCACCATAAATGTCATAGCTCAATAACAATATTAGTTGAGCTTCCAAATACATATTAACATACTTCTCGTTCTAAGCTTCCAAAGTAACCATCATCCATTGTAGTTAGTAACTATAGCTGTAATGATCCAAATTTTTGTTTAATTACTCATAATATACTAATAAGGAGAAAAGTCTATAAAAGTATAAGTTGAGCTTAAGAAAGCTTAAATTCATTTCTCTCTTAAACTCTTTTCCCTATAAGTTACTATTCACTTCCAACTTTTAACACTAATACCTTTACCATATAGCCACCATTTCTAATGATCTAAGGCTTTATTGAAAGCTTTCAGGACGTTCTACAAAATCGCTAAACTCGTTTCTTTCAAGAAGACCTAAATTTTGAGGAATCACGACTGGAAGTTTTGATTCATTTAGGTAAGTCACCGATCTCCTATTTTTAGTCATTTTTTGGTGAAACTAAAACCCCTATCTTGTCTGACGACCCTAAAAACATAGGAAAGAAGGGAAACTCGACATCAATTGACCCATTTTTGGGCAAATGGAAATGGGTTACCATTAAGCTTTAAAACTCCGATTCTCACAAACCGGGAGGAGTTTCGACATGAGACCAATGCCATTGGATTTTTAGAGGGGAGCTTGTCATTTCTAGATGGGTGGTGAAGGTCACTATCCCCATCCCTCTGGACGCCAATGCATGTATCCTATTCTTTAGTGATAGTAGTGATTTTTTGACCAACTAAAAAATGTTCAAAAATAATTTTAAAATTCCAAAATATTATGTAGATCAATTTTCATAAAATAAATTTATTAAAATTCATCATATTTTATGAGATAAAAATTTAAAAAGGGATATGTTCTTATAGAAATGCATGAAATTAATTAAATTGAGTTGTTTTCTATTAGAATTGAGAATATCTTGATGTATTGAATAAAGTTGGTATACTTAAATTATGATTAGATTTATTATAATTATTTTGATGTAAATGTGGGCTCAATTGGGCATGGACATGTAGTTTGAAGGCCTAAATTGAGTTGTGATTATTGGTTAATATTGAAGTATCTTTTCATTGCATGAATGGACTTTCTTTAGGAAGGGGGATGTCTATTTTACAGGAGAAACTCTACCAAATTTTCTGTAGACTCCTCATAAAACATGACATCATCATTTTTAAATAGAAAGTAGAGCTCCTTAATATTGAACCATGGTTTTATTCTGGACGTGTCTAAAATTGGTTTAGGTTTTAAATCCTAATGATCATTCCTAATTTTCCTTCTATATATCAATCATGAGCATAACCCTCAACTTTGAGACACTAGGTTCGACGTGAAGGTGTGTTTTTTACCTATGAGTTAATATTTGCTAGAGAAGTGTTCTAAAGGCAATCACCTTTAGCATTTATTGTACAAATCATTTTATGATTAATAAAGGTATTTTTGTTATTTTAATGTTCATACATTTATGGATTTGATGTTGATCTTAAATTGATTTAATGAAGTCCTTAATACAAAACATAGCATGGAGGAAATCATGATAAGATCATGATGATGAGATTCTTATCATGTGTAATTATGTTAGTATCTAAACTTTCCCTAGTTATAGGATTAATGATGGGATATCATTAATGTAGATAGACTAGAATATGTTATACTTCTTGATTGGATTAAGCAGTAGATCTCAAAAGCTATAGACATGAGTTTTTTAGAGTTAACATGTGGATGCTTACTAAGGGTAGTAAATAAATTGGGTTGACCTATTATGAGACAATCATATGGATATTTTATTCTAGTGTCAACAATAGTCTCATCATATCTATGGTACAAGTATCCTTTGACTTGAAGTGCTCAAGGATATCTTGGATACTGATATTGTGCTTTAACTCCATTCATCGGTGTCTTTTAGGGGTTACTCATAGGGTGGTGATTGGGTACAGTTTGAGGTATTTAGAGGTAATTGAGTAGCCAATAAAAGATTCACCACTCCTGATAAAAGGAGATGATCCCCATGAGCAAATATGTGTCATGAAGAGAGTCTTCAATGATACATAGAGTAATGAGATCTTTAGGACAAGATCTAATATCACTTGGACTAGATGTAACGTAGTCAGTCTAGTAGGAGTTGACACTTTGACCATACTATAAACCAAGTGGGTATAGATAATGAAAGGACAAATTGCATGGCAAACTTGTGTATGGAAGGGTTTGTAGTCAAACCAGTGACTTTCTGGTCAATTAGGGGTCATGATATGTTGCTAGATACCGCTCTTCACTTATTTGAATTAAGTGTTAATTCAAGTGGGCAACGTAATCAGGAACCTAATGGGTCACATACATAGGAGATCTAAAGGATGAGTTAAAATGGTCTTGAATGGTGATTCAAGATATGAGACAACATTTCGGGATTGTATCATGATATGATTGTGGTCGAAAACGTTGCAGGGAATGGATTAGAATCAAGTTTTGTTAGCTACCAATTTGGCTATAACTTCCCAAAAATTCCATTAATGCATGTTGTTCATGATCATTAACTTCCTATAACTTCCATTAATGCATGTTATTCATGACCATTAACTTCCTATAACTCTCCATTAGTGATGGGAGTTATGGAAGGCTAAATGGTGTAGAAAATAGAGATGATTTTCATGCATCTTATGTAAGAAACAAGGGAAAGAAAGGTTATTTCTTACACGCACACTCTTTATCTCTCTAACTCTCACAAGAGTTCTTATCTTTTCTAGCACAAAGAAAGAACTCTAGCCATTTCTTAGTAAGGTTTCTATTAGATTTGAAAACGAAAGCATACTATATTTGGAGAACTGGTAGATTTCAAAACTTTTTAGAAATCATATTTGCAGCAGAAGCAATATATCCAAATCATGATGCCAATACATACATGATATGGTATAAGGATAATAATAAATATAAACAAGATGAAAAGTATTATCGACTCCTTTGCTACAACTTTAATTCCTTGCTGTGCTATCCTCTCCTTCTTTTTGTATCCAAAGCCTTTGCTTTTGAATCCTTTCCTTTGTTAATCTATCTTCTCCTTGTTATTGTATCCTCAACCAACTTGATCTACCACAAGTTCTTCTTGGACAACTTGGTTAACAAGATCTTTTGGTGGGAAAGGAGAAGAAATGCTTGGAGGAGATTTTTCTTAGAAGAAAATGAACCAAAAATGAGACTCTTCTCTTGCCAATTTCAGTTCACTCATGCATGAAAGGAGAGAGAGAGTTAAACCATGCAAGAACACCTTCTTACACACCACTTTTCGGTTATGCATGAAAAAAAAGAAGAGAATAGCATCCAATGCATCACTTCTTACTTTAATCAAACATAAAGAAGCCATTAAATGAGACTCTTCTCA
>JAOSBK010000005.1:44332231-44342551 GCA_027568895.1 Erythroxylum shatona | reverse complement strand
AACTCTTTATTTGAGTGAATGTTCCCTGATACATGTTTCAATTAATAATTCCAACATGCAGACACTAGATTAATACTTTGTAAAAATCCATTTCGATCATATCAAGAATTATAATGAAAAACATATGAGTTCACCACTCATCAAGATTGTGATCCATAATAAATGAATGCTTAAGTTGTATGTTTTAAGATTAAAGTAACAACCCACTTTATTCTTTAAAACATATTTGATTTTAGATTCATTTAATAGTGTCATTATCGATAGTTGACTACTATCATAATATGAAACTCATCATTCCTTTGAAGTAAACTCTTTTACTTGCACGGAGATAAATTGCAACACTACAATCTAAACAATAATCAAGCGACCAACTTGATTATTTAACTGTGAATCCATTATTTTAGATTCTTCCAAATTACATGTTTTCCATATATCTCTATGTATATGTTTATTACTTACAAAATAATCTCGGTACCTTATGACTAGATATATAATGCTCATAAAAAACCAAACTCTTTTGTTTCATTAATAATAAATATTTTCATTACAAAAGTAACTAGAAGAAAATTAAGTTACAAGTAAACACACTTACTTTCTAAGGCACTATATTTACATAACTCCAACATTAACTTCTTTGCTTCCGAATTGTACCTAAAATCATATATGAATTAAAGTGAGTATTTTAAACAATTTTGTATCATTAATCGCTAAGTGTAAATAATTAAATGTATCAACAATTAAACATATATCAATTAGGTTTTGAGTTCTTCTATACATTTGTTCGACTATGTCATAAGATGTAGACCAAATATCACAAGTAGCTCCAAAATAGGGGCAACATCAACCACCATTTTCAATCCCAATTTCTAATGTCATAAAGCCCAAATTAAGTAAGAATCTTTTCTAGAGATTTTTATTTTTATGTCTTAGGTTTCATAGGCAACTAAAATCACTTAATTTAGAGGTATTTAGGCTGAGTTATGACTCAAACAATGTGAGTGGTTCAAATAAACCTAAGATATAAATCCACCACACGATACTCTCTTATCATATACAAACATTTCCATATAAAATAACACCAAAAATCATCCCAGCAACCATTCCATATCTAAATGAATCTTTTTATCCATTCACACGTACACACTAAGATGAATTAAACTAATTGTAGTCCTAAATCTTAAAATTGGCAAAGTAGTTCTTCTAATGCCTTTCATTCCCTTTCTCTTTGGCTTTGCTTGACTCACCAAATGAAAAATGATGGGATGAAGAAGGTAAAATGGAGAGGAGAAAAAATTGAAGTTCAACCCTCAAATTTTCGTCCATCTCCCTTCTCCACATGCCTTTTCATGTATTTTCTAGTCTTAAACATATGTTTCAATGCCATTAGACCATATGTTACAATTCTATTGGATAATGTGTTACAATCTTATTGGACCACGTGTTAAAATTTTATTAGACCAGGTGTTACAATTATATTGAAATATGTGTTACAATTATATTGTACCATGTATTACAATTCTATCGGACACGCACAGACTTTAATCTTATTAGTCACACATGCTTTAATCCAATTAGTCCATGTGTTAACTATACAAAAATTACATATTGGTCCTTCTTCTTCCTTTAATTCCCACATTGGCCTATCATCTTATCAATTAATTTCATTCCCCCATGTCTTAATTTTCTAATGGCATAAATTTTATGCAATTTGGTTAATTATATCGAACTACAAATAGTTTGAAACAAAGACAATAGCCATAACTCAACTTCAAGCTAGAATTAAAAAATCTTAGAGGTAGAATGAAATTTCAATTCCTTCATGAAAGTATTAGACCTATGTCTCTAGTTTAATCTCCAGTTTGAATTATCCAATTTGGAGGTCTACAAACCAATATATGGCCAAATTACAAAAGTCTATTAAGTGGAACCTATCCATCCAACGAAGTACACATCCCAAATCAACTAACTTCGGTCTTATCACGCAAAAGCAACACAAAACATACCCAGTTTAACCAACAACATCTCATTTGCACACGAAATACTTCTTTTATCAAATCTCCTCACATCACGCTCATAAATCCAAACAAACATATCAAAAATTCCCTTTCATATGTCATGTCTAAGTATGTATGTCCATACCGAAATGAACAAATTATCCATTTACCTCTGTCTTTTACATTAAACACCATTATGTCTCTCACTATACTTAGATGCACTTAATTTGTTATGTTCACTTCTTAATATACCCTAGGCATGCTATAATACTTCTAGCATATATATTGGGGCCTTACATATAAAGTCAAAATGTCACTTATACATTCATTACGTTGAGAATTTCTATAGATATATGAGTAATGTTCTAAATAGAATTCCCATATTAGTAAGTAGGACCAAAATATAAAAATCCTTATATGACACACTTTGGAGATAAAAGCCAAAGGATCATTATGTAATCATCACATTGAAAATTTACATAAACAAATAAGTAATGTTCTAGATATATTTCTCATATTAGGTCAGTCTATTAAACTTTTTCTCTAACAAGCACTCGTATATTTTCTTACGTATATTTTAGTCCATGAGATCAACTACTTCTTTAAAAAAATAACACATACTAGTTTTTATGCTTTATTAATGTCTAGTCTTAATAGAAAAAAGGATCAATTTAGGGATAATACATAAATACAATATAAATCTCATAATTATAATGTCATCATAATTTCATTTCTAATGTACATTTATTCCATGATTTTTATCTTCTACACTAGTTAATTAAACAAATATGTATAAGATAAAGATTGTCTTTAAATAATTATTTCATAAAAACTATAACTAATCTATTTGTTGTAGGGAATAAATTGACAATCTCCACTTGCAATAAGCTAATCATTTAAGTATCTTATACCACATCATTGTATGGCGATCAAACTATTGTTAGTATAATACTTTAGTGAGAGAATTCTACAAGATTCTCTGTAATGAGAAATCACTTTAATCTTGCAGCTTTCATCTTAATTATTATCATAATTAGGAGAAAATATCTAAACACATATTTGGATCTTTAATAAAACCTTAACCCCTTTCACATGCCCATTAATGTTCTATAGCATATTATTATTTGAACAATGCAAGGAATTATAACAAGTTCATCAAAGAACTTAATCTAAATAATCATTTATACTAAAAATGTATTATAGCTTAATTAATCAATTGATGTTACATTGGAACCTTTCCAATATGAAAATAGTATTATTTTAAGTAAAATATACTTTAAGCAAGACTTACTACTAAAGTTAACATTCACATAATCTTGAACTCAAATATCAACTCATCATAAAACAATAGATATCTTAATACTTCATAAGGATCAGGTATCTCAAATATTAAATAACTTTAGTATATTACCTATGTACTTAGATTAAAATAGGTAAATAAATTTTGTATCTATCTTTATAAATCTGATACTTATAATTAAGTTGTTACTTGTTCACATCCAATTCGAGTTGTTCCTGGACTATCGTATATTCAATAATTGAAAATACAAATTAAAGTTCCATACGAGCAGTATGTCATCTAGATACTTCCACTAAATAATATAATTATACTCCCACTAACCTTCTTGTAGAATGATAAATCTACTACCATCTTTAAAATAAACTCATTGAATTTATCATGAAAATGAATCTTTTAATATCTCATAACTTTTTAACTATATATCAAGTGTATCAACAAAGGCACTAGTTCCAAATATATGTACTATTATGAGATTTGAAATTTTAAAAATTCATCTTACTCTTATTAGTTATATTGAGGACCATTCTTCTCTAACTATTTACTTAAACGATCATTTTTTCACTAGAATTTATAAGATTATATCTAGCCTTTTTAGATTTCTCATAACTTTCTATTATTCAATTTAGTTATAAGCTTTATTGAATAATATATTATTTAACTAAGAATTGAATCCTAAAATGATTACATTTGACTCTTTCAAACTTATAATATTCCATATCTAATATAAAATCTAGCTAATTAATTAACTACAACAATCGAAAGTAAGTTATTGATTTTTTTCTTACAAAAAACCAATACGAAATTTAGTTATAAAGGTATTCATTAGAGAATCTCATTTATTATAAATAACCAAAAAATTTAAGCAAGTATTCATTCTTTTTATAAGTTTTTTTATATCTAATATATCATATGTATAAGATCTAACAATTCAACATAATTTTCCTTTCACTAAAGGTTGATTGATCGTCCTTCAACCTAGGAAGGTTCACAAGTTTCATATGATTAATAATAAAAAAGGTGTATATATATATATAATGTATAAGATCTAACAATTCACCATAATTTTCCTTTATATATATATATAGAGAATCTGATTCCTTATAAATAACCAAAAAATTTAAGCAACTATTCATCCTTTTTATAAGTTTTATTTACATCTAATATATCATACGTATAAGATCTAACAATTCACCATAAATTTTCTTTTACTAAAGGTTGATTGATCGACCTTCAACCTAGGAAGGTTCACAAGTGTAATATAATTCATAATAAAAAGGTATATATATACAAATAGACTTATACTATGAAAGACTTATACATATATATCTAACTTTGTATTCTTATCTCTTACGGTATGTCTCTTTTGATATAATACGTATAAAATATTTGTATAAATTTAGAGGAACTACTTTTACTCAATAATCTATTGCTTATCATGCTGTGACGTAATAATGTTAAATACAAATTTAGTATCAAATACTTAAAAGTATAAATTAGAAATATGCATGATCTCTATCATATTTCCCATAGGCAAGAAAAGTTATGCAATTATTCTCTTCTAGGGACAACTAGTCCTTATTTAATCTTTACTAGGCTAAATTATGTGAAAAGATTCCATTAAAATACTGTATCTTTTAGCTCTAGTTTATGCAACCTTTTGTATTATGCTATTATGACGTTGACATCCATCTCATATGTTATAATTAAAATATATGAGAAATCAATCAACTTAAAATGTTATTACATTTTATTATCTATATGATATTGACATATCTTTAAAAATTTGTCACGAAAATCCTTAACTGGGATTAATAACAAAATTATATAATAAACAAATAACTTTTCCATCACTACAAGAAAAATAGAGTTTAGCGACAGATATTACCGACGAAATGTGTAGATTTTTTATCGGTAAACTAATTTAAAGACTGATTTACCAACGACACAAGTCGTCAGAGAAACGACCGTAGGTAATAATTGCCAACGAAGCATATATTTTCCGCCGCTAATTTACCAATAGATATTTTATGTTCCATCGCTATATTTAGCAATGGTAATTTTATGTTGTCGGTAAATTTTTCGACGAACCGTTTTGTTTCGATCGGTAAATTTAGCGACGACTGGACAAGGCTTCTCTATCGATATATTTACTGATAAATTTGGCAATTCTGTCAGTAAATTCGCGACTAACTGTACCGACAGAACTTAGTTGTCCGTCGATAAATCAATTACATTTTATCGACAAATTTTTGTTTTCTGTCAGTAAATATATTGAGACTATTTTTTAATTTTTCTTTGAATTTAATTTTATTTGATAATCTTATAATTAATGCATAATTTATACGGTTATCAGTTATCTGTTGATAATATTTTGATTTGTTTTTACATTTAATTTGTTAAAATAGAAAGTTGATTGATGTTATAAAGTAAAAATTATCTTAATTGATAATAAAAATTAATTTGTACAACAATAAGTATTTAACAACTATTCATTTGGTAACTATAACTACAATGTTCATTTGGTAAATGAGGATGCTCTGAATGTTGCGATGAGGTGCTACCCTTCCGCTTCAACTCATCTACCTCATTACGGAGCTGGGCTATGTACTCCATCGACTATTGCAACTGAGTTGCCAGTGCTTGTACTATGCTCTGAAGCTCATGGATTTCATTGGATGTGGACCACTTACTATATGCTATTATACTAGATGTGGAGAATTATGAATAACATATGTTTGTAAATGAACCTAAGCTAAATATTATTCCATGACGGTCCCTACCACCCATTGCATAAAGATAGGTTTGACTCTCCTCAACAGCTTGATACCGCTGAGACCGTCGTTGAATGCTTTCTTATATTTGATCCTATCAGAAGACAATATTTATGTTAATAAGTGATAATTATTAAGCATTAATATTAAAGCATAAATTTCACATATATTTAGTTCTCTACATCAAATGTTGACGATGTTGTTTTCATTTTTTTAAACGCTGAAGCAAAAGTAAATGATGACGTTGACGTCTTAAATTTACCGATGGAATACCTTTTGGTAAAGTCAAAACTTTTTAACTCCACCAAGTATTCCCACTTTCTTTATCAACAAACTTTTTTTACCGTTGCTATATTCCGTTGGAAAATTTGCTGGGATGATCTCCCTCTATGTTTACCAACAGGTATTTTTTTCTGTCTCAAAATGAAAATTTTCCCGACAATTGTACCGATGGATCATGATTTTTTATCGATAATTTTCGAGGGTTCCATTTTCATCAGTAATTTTCCATCGCTAATTACTAATTTTCTTGTATTGTATCTAACTTTGAGAACTCTTACTAAACCTAAACTAGGTCTAAGAAATTTAGTTCACTAATACTTAGTATCAACGAAACTAAACAAAGGTAATTTTTGCTCAGAACAAAATATAAATATAGGAAAATTAAGTAATAGGTTATATGTTATGACAACCAAATAAGATTAGGACTTGAAAAATATTTGGTTGCTTCCATTGTTTTATCCAAAATAATAATTTTTATTACTATTCTAAAAGATTATTTTAACCTCTCATTTAGACTAGGATCCTATTCAAATTTAGTTGATCTTGAATATGCTCAACAAATCAACCAAACTTAAATTAGGTAGAAAAAAATTTTATTAATCACATCTTACATAACTCATAGTTTTCTTAGATGACAATTCTTGTCAAAATATATCTTATATTTTATTCAAAACTCTATGTCTAAATTCATATAATCATGGGTTTCCTCATCCATATCACAAAAATTTAGTTAAGTAGAAATTATTATCATACTAAACATATTTGAATTAAATCGACTTTGATTTGCTTAATATGCCTATCAATAAATAGAAATCTGATTTATTCTTATAATAATGGAAGACAACAATTATAATCTAAACATATACTTAATATTTAACGAGAAATTCAATTTCAAATGATCTCATTAATTACACATTACATGTAAAATGACATATATTTAAACATGTAACCCAATATATACATAAAATATATCAAACATTTATATAAGCATGCAACTTATTACACAAATATAATCAAATAATAAACATGTAACATTAAGCCTTGTTTGATTCCACTTCCTAACATAATTTTCATAATCTAAAATAAAATTTTCAATTTTTTGGATGATTAAGTTAGATTAATCCTAATGATTATTCCTACATAAATTAAATAGTAGGAATAGAAATTAATTTGATTTGAAAATAATTTTTAAATTAAAATTAGAAACCATTTTCAATTATCTTGACTTCTTTAATAAATTTAATTTAAAACATCTTTAACAAATTACTCTTCTACTTATTATAATTTAGAAAAACTTTTTATAACGAATAGGACATTCTAATTTAAATAGAAAATTATGTCTCATCTAATTAGAAAAATGTTTGCTAATATTGAAGAAAATCACATTCAAAATTAAATAAAATAGTTTAAATTTAATTAAAAATCCTTTAATTGATTTATATAGAGACTAATTTCTTAATTAATTAAAAATATTTTTAGTAGATTATAAAAGCATTTTATAAAATTAAAGAAAGTTTTTTTTCTCAATTAATAAATGAAAATTTTTCTAAATTTAACCAAGGAAAAAATATTTTTTCTAATAAGTCAAGAAATTTATTATTCAAATTAATAATATTTTTCTAAATTAGATAGAATATTGATTCTTTGAAGGAATAAAATAATAAATTTAATTTATCTCACTTAAATTAAAATAAATAACTTTAATTAAAAACATTTTTCTTAATTAGACTAAGAAAATATTTTTCTTAAATATAGATGAGTCTAAATAATTAATTTCAATCTAAATTAAAATGTAATTAATTATAATTTTAAAATCTAAATTAGGAATCAATCTAATTATTAATCTTAATCAAATTCAGAAAAATAACATATTTGATTTTACAATTATTTTGAATTTAGAACTCTTTTAAATTATATTTGAAAATTGAGTTAAATTAAATATATATTATTCCATACTCGAAAACTTAGCCTTGGAATTACTTTAATCTAAAAACTAAAAAAGTTAACCCTTTTAGGTTTATGTCATACTTAAATCTATATCCAAACAAACTTATTTTAACCTTAGAATAGCCTAACCCTATTATCAAACTCACCTTATCCTAGCCTTATATATATATATATATTCTAGGATGGTCTCAACTCTGGGAAAGTACCTTTAAGCCATCCACACCTAGACTAATCCCCGCTCGAGTCAAGTAACCTTATATTATTTTAATATTGTAACTAACTAACCTGTTTCGCCTCTTGTGGTAGTTTCCACCATTGTCACTATTCATCGCACCATCTCCAGACTGCCAGCGAGAACCTGTTTTCTGACCAGGTGCAGCCAGCTACATTATAACGTAATCAAGGGGATAGTGAGCCTTATATTCTCCTAGTCTACTCACCACCTAATTCCCTATTTGACAACAACTAAATCACGCAATCTGAATATGTGTTCTTCCACTTGCTATTGTCGTGATAGCTTACAACCACACCATCTTACGGTAACAATCACTGGAGTGAAGAGGCAAACACATCACACCTCCAACAACATCACCAGCAACTATTAGAGGGAGAGAATGCAAAACGTTTCTAGCTTCTTCTTTGATGACTACATCTCTCCTCATGCTCTAACAGTATGCCTCCTCATCACCGACAGCAACCAAAGCACCCAAAAATACATCCACCATAGTTGATAACTCTGGAAACTTCTAACCAAACCACAGATCATATCTTAGAACTAAACTGTTACATAAATTTTTCAATAAGTCGACCAAAACACGTTTTCAAATATCTGATTACAGAAAAATGCTCAAGAGACACCGACAGATAATTACAGAGAAGAAGAATCAGAAAATACACTAAGACATCACACTAGACATATCGTACGATGACAAATATGAGAAGATTAATTGAGATGAAATTCGTTACCTTCATTGATAGATTACATCATACATATATACAGTAACTTGTCCAAATCTTCTCCTAAATTGTATTACAAAATCGGTAATACACAACTAATTATACGTAAACTTGATCTCCTAATAATGGTAAAGATAATCACGCAATAACTAAATGATAATTTCCTTAATATACCAAACATGAGTTTCCATTCCATATCTATACCTTTTTTTTCCATTATTCTCAAACAAGCACCCCTTTAGTTTAATTTTACTTTTTATTAATCATACATGTAAAAAACAACAACAGTAACAACAACATAGCAGAAGTTTCGCTAACAACAATAACAACAACGTAACAATAGAAGTTTACGCAAAATATGGGAAAATTTAGAAGTATATAATCTTATTATTAATTGATAAAGAAAATGTTTTTAATAAACTTATGTGAAAAAAATAAAAAAAATAAAAACATATTTGATATTTAATTACTGAAATAAGATCAAAACGGTTAATAATATTAAGTACTATAAATAATAATAAGAAGTTCAATACTGTCAAAACTAACCCAGAGAAATACGTTGAAACGCAGCCATATAGAAAGAGAGAATAGATTAGTTTAGATAACAAAAAATGCAAAAAAAGATAGAAAAGAAATAAGTTGCGTTTGAAAGAGTACGATAAGATAATTTGATTTTATTCTAACCATTCCTTATTTGTTATTTTTTTATATTTGATTTCAAATTTGGCACACGCCTTTTTTAGAATAAAAATCTAAAATTATTTAAAATTTATCCTATTTTTGTCATTTTCTATTTTATCTGTTCTTATTAACTAAATAAATATAATATTATAAAAAATATAGGTACATTCTCATTATGACCTCTTTATTATTTGTTACCAAATATGGTTGAAATTGTTTTCCGTCTGTTAGAGAATATATAAAACCAATTGAGTTGGTCTCATACAATTAGGGGTGTTCATGGTAGGGTAACCTGACCCGTTCATAAGTATCCTGAACCTGAACCTGAATGTCAGGTTCGGCAATTTCACGAACCTGAACCTGAACCTGAACCTAAAGAACCTATAGG
>JAOSBK010000005.1:44322077-44332131 GCA_027568895.1 Erythroxylum shatona | reverse complement strand
TTAGAAATCTCAACCAAACAGGTTTTTGTTTTCAGTTTTTATATTACAAATCTCAATCAAACAAGTTTTCGTTTTTTTAAGAGAAAAAACAAAAACCAAAAATAAGAAACAAAAACTAAAAACAACAATAAAAAATAGAAGTGAAACGAAACAGCCTCTAAACAAAGGAAGCAGAGAAGCCAAAATTTATAAACAACTGATTGATTGTAAGACAAACTAACGTGCAGGTAGTGTTTAAGTTGTTCCCAAGGTTTGTATTTTGCATGCGGGAAGGTTTGGTAATACCAGAAGTTCCTCTGAATCCAGCCCCAGTTAGAGTAGAATAGGTAATTTGGCTATTTATCTATACTCTTGCATAATTTGGATCTAAAGTAACTCTACCTAATGTTTGCTTATTCACAAGTATTTCACGTATTTTATATAGTTTTACCTTTTATTGATCTATTATTGACCTTGTTCTTGCCTTGGAAGATGCTTTCAATTAAAGTAATGATATGCCCTTGGTTAAGGGTTATGAACTAATTACATTAGTCTACCTTGCAATTGGAGCAAGGTTAAGTTCACAGCTTTGGCATGATATCTGGTTCTGTGAACGGAGCATCCCCAGTAGTATAAGTAGTCTGTCTATTTTCACTCTGGATAGCCCTGGAACATCACGTGAAGTTGACCATAACCATGGAATTTCTTACCTTATTATTATTTAGTTGTGGTCTCATGGGGCATCCATACAAGGTTATGGATTACGAATACAACGTGAGAGGTTTTGAGTTGCACATACACTTCAGATAACCGTGTGAAAACAACACCTCGCACACTGTACGTAACCTATGGCACTTACGGTTATGCATTTCTCTTTTATGTAGTCTGGACAGTAATTTACTGCGAGTACAAAGAAACAGGGGTGATATTGGGTGATTTGACAGCAAATAGATCAACGGTACGGAATCACTAGAAATAGTGAACATAAGCAATAAAAAGGGTAATATCAAAATTGCATATAAATGAAAGTTTTGCTGGCACATGATTAGGCTCTGTCAAATTTGAAAAGCTTCTCAGTCATAGCAACCAAGGCTTAACAAAAAAGTTTCACATATAAAGAGATACCTGAGATTCTTTCAATCACAAAATTGTCTCACATACTGAAATAATTGCATAACAATTTATCAGTCCCTGGAAGTTGACTGAAAGAAGAAACTATAAAGAATCTAGGACCTTTTTCTTTTGGTAAAAAAGCTATAAAGAATCTAGGACTTTTTTCTTTTGCTAAAAAAGATCAACAACCTTGAAAAATGCAAAGAACACCTGATGGTACAGTATAACGATTTCACGTTGCAAACCACATGCTTAAATATCCTAGAGCAATTGTGTTTATCAGAACTATGCTACAGTTAATAACTTCATGGCCATATTGATAGGTATTGTATCCTTCAGTTTATTTCTGAAGCCACTAGCCTCAGCAGCAACATATTAAAGTTCAATCAAGAGGGTGCTGCAAACATTTACTGCAACAGCCCAGCCCAGAATAATTTCAAAATGATATTATAAAACAACAGGATAGTATATGCAGGGATCCTCTGAAGTAAAGTACCAGAATGATTGAATTATCTCATGAACAACAGCACTAAAATGAAAAAAATTATCATGTGGTCATAACAAGTAACTTTAATTAACATCTCTATCATGAACACATGAATCTCACCAAACATGGAAAGGAATGGTTAAGTATATCGAAGATAGGCAGACATGACCTTAGTTCTATATTCTACTAGGAAGGTCACAGTAATAAAACTTAGGGTGACAAATTCTATCTATGCATCTCTAAATTGAAATGCATCCTTTCTTTTCTTCTTGCTGGATTGCTATAGTCGATCCCAACATAAGTTAGGATGCAAATGTTTCTTTCATTAAGCAGCATCACTCATCTAATTTCCCTTTAAAAATTTTAAATGTAAAATTACCTAGAGAAATATCTTATAGTGCAATATGCTACTTCTGACAGACTTGCGTAGTGTGTGCACATATCCTTTTACTGCATATCAAAACAAATAACAAGTAAAGAAATAGATCAAAAACAGCAAAAAGCATCGCAAGTAACAGATGATTTCAATCAGAGAAGTATAAACATCTTCAGAAACAAGTTGATGCACTGTTAAACCATTGAATGGTGGAACAAAAACGAGAAGATGCATTGATGTGGAAGCCAAAGCCACAATGAGACAAGCTCTGGCAGACCTTTATAAATTGTTAGCGTAGGACTAATGGGACTCAAACAAGAACCTCATAACACCTATTCAAGAACTATATGCTACACCATAGAGCAACTAGCACCCATTACTACAAACAATCCCTGAATTAGCCAGTCAGTCAATGAATTACTTTACAACAGAGTGAGTTCTTGTGGGTTTTCCATAGATTGTTTGAGTATATATTCTGCCCTCCTCTTTTTGTCGTCTCTCTCCTCATCCCTTCCTAACCAGCGTCTCATCCTCCCTTCACCCTTTTTAGAAAGCCTCAAATCCAAAGATTCACCTAACATCTTCTTTCTAGCTTTGAGCCTAAAGTTTACGGTGGGCCTCTTCCCTGGTAGCATTCTTCTTTCACTATCTCCATCATCACCAAGTCTGCTTTCTTTCAATGCTTCAATAGCTGGTTCAAACGCATCCATGATAGAAACATGATCTTTCAACTTGTCTGGCACAACAACTGTAGAAACATCCATCTCTTCAGATTTGGATGGCACAGCAACACAAGTATTACTCTCAGCTACTCCTAATTCCTTATCCTCGCCATTTCTATCTGCAGAGGTGGAAGCCTCAATGGAACCATTAGCGAGCAACCTCTGTTGCAAACCCAACAAAGCCCTCTCTGCCTTCCTCCGTTGCCTGGCTTGTTCAATCTTTTCGGCACGAGGATCAGAGACCCTCTCATTCCACATAGGTGTATGCAAGTAAGTATGAGGATCCGGCAACGCAGGCAACCAAGGGGGGATATGTTTCCCAGGTGTGGCCTCACCCATTTTCACAAAACTAGGAATTAACCTCGCATCTCTACTAACCGGGAACCTAGGAACTGGTTGTGCAAAGGGAATCTCTTCACTAGAACCCACAAATTCAATTATCTGTCTAACTGTTCCGAAACTAACAAGACAATTACCAGAACTTGATGTGTCTGCAGACCCCCCTGAAATGCTTAAGTCTTCCAAGCATCTAACTATATCAAAAACATTACATTGGGTTCTACCTGATAAATTCGAGTAGAATCTTGCACTCCTGCCTAAGTCACTGAGGTATCGGATTGTAATCTCCGTGAGCGAATCCACAGCCGATTCTTTAAAACCTTGAAACCCCAAACCCAAACAAATCTGCGCGACTGCAACTCTCGCCACTGTGCGGCCAAACTCATCTGCTTTGGGTCTTCCCGATGTATTCCTTGCACCTCCATTTCTCATATTTCAACCCACATGTCAAAATTAGAGCTTTTCTAAAATTTCCCTGTTATTTAACATCAAATAATCATCCAAAATTTGAATTCTTCCTCGTTTCCCCTTCCCAAGTTTCTCCGCAAACAAACGGTCCCACAAAGATGGGATCCTAAGTTTAGCACGCAGAAATTAACTCAACATAGCAAAAATGGCCACCCAACCAAATTGGAGTTGGATAAAGCAGAAATGGAGATTGAAAGTAAAGAACTTGAAGTAGAGAAACAATTGCAAAGCATTGATGAAATAAAATGAAGGCAAAATCCTAGGGTTTTTATTAATCCGAAGGACCAAATTTCAGGGTTTTGGTTCTTTTGGATGTGAATTTTGGAGGGAAAATAGAGGATTGAAAACCCCTAACGTGAGAGATCGAGAGAGAACAAACGGAAGCTGCGTACTCAAAACGAAAAATCGAGTCTTTTATTTACGCAGAGCTCTCTCACGATGGCTTAAGACTTGTAATTCCATGGTCTCGTCGCTCGAGTAAACAATTTGAACTACTCGGGGACAATTCGGGTCGGGCTTCAAACTTTTGAATGGACCAGGTTTGGGCCTGTCCCAATGAGAGCCTTAAGTATATCACGAGGAAAGGTAAGGTCCTGTGTCTATCTTGTCTGGGTCTATACTGTAAGTGAACTAAGAAGCGATAAGTGAATGAGAGCGACTGAGGAGACTAGAAAGAGCGATATGGAGAAGTACTTTGGAAATGCTTACAGGGGTGACGCGGGAGTCCCTCATGCGGACCCTGAACGGTTTTGGAACATATGGATCGGGTCAGGTGCTTTTTCTGTGCTCACCTGGTTCGACCCTTACATGTGGCACCTTACCAATCAGTTCAAGTATGCTTTTAGTTTCTATAATCTTAACTCTTCTTCTGCTTGATATAGGGATTGTTGGCTGTTACAAGATAATTTTAATTCATGGGGTTGAAGACTAATTTTTTTTAAAGTTAAAATTTCCTTATCAACTTGATTATGCTCATTGCCTTTGTTTTTTTTTTTTTCAATAATAAAGGGTTATGCTTTGAATGATGTGATGTTGGTATTGGCTATTGAGCTTGTTTTTTGAGGAAGGTAAAGATAATGAGATTCACGGACTTTTTTCACCAAATTAGAAATAGGATTGCATGGAACCCAGATAGTACTGGATTTTAATCGAAATGATGGGCGTTTACGTTTTAGTTTCTGTTTGCTCCCAATGTTCTGATTGAAATTTATCTATCCAAATCCTAAGACTGGATTGCTCGTATGGGAAAAATATGAGAGTGGACGTTAGTTTTCTTAGTTCACTTGATGTTTGGATGGCTAGTAGTTTGGGACTATTTCTCTGATTATTCAATGTCTTAAATCTTTACCACTTTCGCCTGTCACCATTTCCACTGTTTTCAGAAAGGTGTGGTAATCATTGCTTTGTTCCTGCTCTAAATTGGTTCATAGTTCATAGACATTTTGTAGTGACATCTAGTGATTAAATGGGTATGCATAAGCTGTGTTCCATGTTCTTTATGAGATTGGGTGGTTTATGATTTAACTTTTCTTCCTTACGACCCTAAAGAGGAAACATTGTCTTCGAGATGCTCTCATGTCTGGATTACAGTGGTTGAACTCTAGGCGTTTGCAAGCTTTTTGCGTATTGTGGGTATTAGCATGGTTATTGTGGGTATTGTTGGTTGATGAGGTTAAAATTGTGATTGTTTTGTTTTTTTATGCTGCATTACAATAGAAAATTATCCTTAGTATGTTTCAATGATCTGCTTGGCTGATTGCTTACAATTACAATATTTCTGACATTTTGATATGCTTCAATCTGCAGCTGGCATGACAAGGCATTTTTATTTGAGCAGCACCATTGGAAGAAAGCAATGAAAAAGGGACAACCATATAATTTCAAGGTATTGGTTTGATTAACTTCTAACATTCTGCAAGCTTGATGTTTTACTTTTTCATTGTCCTACCACTTCGTAGTTACAGTAAAATGTTTGCTTTGCATTCAATACTAAACTCGTCTGGGTCTCAATTTGTTGCAGTGGAATGAGTACATGGACAGAGACCACCGGGACTCGTATTACTACAACTGGCCGGTCTACTTCCCTTAGGTTTCTGTTTGTGTATGTTTTGTTGATCCTTTCTGCACAATGGAAATCGTTGGAAATGCCGGCTGATGTTATCCACAGTTTTTTAGGCTTGGCTTGTTATTGTGGATGAAAGACCTTCAACTAGGAGCTGGATGATTTGTCTCGTTGATCCCGAATTGTTGTGGTCCATTAAGTTGCCTTCTGATGCTTACCCTGTTGTTGGTAATAATGAAATCATGAGGAAGTGCAAGTGAGACATTACTGACCTTCCGCTGAACTGTGAAATCGAAACTAAGTCTGGAATGATGACTGCTGGATTTTCAATGATAGAACCAAATTAAACTGAATCGTAAAATCATGGTCTTGAAGGAATTACCCTTCCTAACGTCTCAGGCCTTGAACCTTATAACCATAATCGTTCCAGTCAGGGGCTGTTTTGATTAAACCTTCGTGTACCTAATTTTCTTCTGCAGCCTTATTTAGTTCATCACTAAGCCGTTCTCAAGCACTGACACTGAAAGTTCAGTAGAGATGGTTCTAATCTTCTAAATTTCTCTTGCAAATCTCCCCACAAATGATAATGCCAAGATAATGTATCAGTTTCGTTGTATATGTGGAAATTTAGAAGCTTATATCAACATTTCTTTAGTCTTTTAGTTGCATGAAATTGGTAGAAAAAGTTTCCATCCATCTTCTCCCACGGCCACTCTACGGGCTTCCAACTATCTGTTGTCCGTTATAACCTGAAACATAGGCAAAGCTAAACTACTTCGCTTACGGTCCCGATTAGAACAAAAAAAGAACGTATGGCTTTCCTTCATCTACCGTCATCTCTTGGTCTTAGAACAACTTCGCGTCCGGCGACTACGCTACGTGTCACGGCTTCTGTCTCTCCAAATCAAAAATCGATCAAATCTCGCAACTGGGTCCACGAAACTGGTTCCAAATCTCTGAACTTTGCGCTCTCTGGGGCTCTCACATTCTGTCTCTCTCTCTCAGGCAAGTGTGTCTTGGTCTCTGTGATTAATGCTTATCAGATTATAAGGCATCTTTATCAAGATAATGACAGTTTGTGATTGCAGGAGTTGGGATTGCTTCGGCAAAAGTTGGCGTGAACAAGCCGGAATTGCTTCCTAAAGAATTCGCTACAGTAATAGATGTGGCCGGATTTCTTTCTGATGGCCAGGTGTGGTTTCTCTTTTACTCACACGTTCATGTCACTTGTTCGTGTCTGGGAGAGTATTGGACTTAGCAGTTGATCGATATTTGCTTTTTCAGTTTTATATACTTATACTCGGTGTGACCTGTGACTGTGTGATGCTTTTAGATGAGCAGTTTTATGTGTTGAAGGCTTGAAGCTTATATCTTATGAGATTTGTAGTTTTATCAAGAGTGAAACATGGTTCTAAATTTCTTCTTTTTCTAACTCCAAATAGTTAAATATTTTGTTCACTTAAGTGCCAACTCTGAAACTAACAAAATGCTCTTGTATTTGAGACGAATATGAAACAATGTAAGATGGAATGTGTTACATCTTCAGCATTTTAACTGTAATTCACAGGAGAAAAGATTGGCACAGGAGATAGCAGACATTGAAAAGGATACAGGATTCAAGTTGAGAGTTCTAGCTCAAAATTATCCTGAAACACCAGGTAGTATTTGCATTTTAATCTATCCTTTTCTTTTTGTTGAATCTTTTTGGCATTTAAAGACATGCTCTTAATCAGTTGATTAATGAAACTGTTCCAGGGTTGGCAGTTAGAGATTTTTGGCAAGTAGATGATAGAACTATTGTCTTTGTGGCTGATCCTACATTTGGTAATACGATTCAAGAGCTTGTTATTTTGACTATATCAGCAATTATTCAGCTAAGCTATTTTCTTTGACCAGGAAATATACTAAACTTCAATGTGGGGGCTTCTGTCGATCTAGACATTCCGCGTAGCTTCTGGAGCCGCTTGGCAGGGAAGTACGGAAACATGTTCTATTGGAAAGAAAAGGTAAATTCACGATTTGACTCTATGGTAATAATGCTTTGTGGTTAACTATGAAGATTGTCAGGAAGTTATTTATTTTGGATTGATTGTAAAATCAGGGGGAGGACACATCTATTGAATCTGCTGTCATGGCAATATCCAGTTGCTTGAGAGAACCTGTAGGCCCAAATAATTGTTCAGAGGTAAAATAAAACTTGATTTTTAGGACCTTTCCTTTCATCCTCTGTCATGATGTGCAATTTACTGCATAGTTCAATCAAGAGTTGTATATTTAGAAGATATGTGAATAGTGAACGAGCAACGATTCAGAATGTATGAAAATGAATCACACAACTGAAAATATCTGGAAACAAGTGCTACTGCACTAGTAGTGATGACAGAACTTAGTACTGATCTAGTATGTGAGACAACTTGCAGAGTTGAAATTATAGTTGTAAACAAATTAGCCATTGATGGTTAGTACTCAAAACATTGAATTGCCGCTTCAGGATGTAGCTATTTCCTTGCATATAGGGAAATCCACGATAACTGGAAGCTCACAAAGCAAAGCATTGTACATGTAGATTACAACAATTCCCGAAAAGAATGAAAGAATAAGTTCTGGACATCTATATTCCTACAATCCTACCCAATAATGTGTAGACATTACGAATTTACCAATGTGATGTGTTGGACTTGGACCATTTTAGTAGACCTTTACTCGTCATCCAGAATCTTTTCTAGTTCCTCAGGTTGACAAGGAAGAACAAGAACCCCTCTTTGTTGGAACCCGTATTCCTCTTTAGCCAGCTCCAACAACCTCAAGAAGGCTGGATTACTAAGGTAGTTCAGCTCCAGAACAAACCTTTTTGGTTCTCCATTACCCTGCACGGCAACAACTGCAAAATGTCCTTTCCTCACGTCTTTAGGAACTATTGTTCCAACCTCGTTCTTTTCTCCGGAATCACCGTCACTGATATTTGTTAGTCGCCTTGGTGCCAAAAGTGAGCGAACCAGCTGCAACTTTCGGATAAGATGCTTCAACACCATCAAGCTTCTAATGCCCTCTCTTCTGTTTTTCATGGCTTGGGAGAACATGAAAGGGAATTTAGAGGAGAGCTTGTACAGAAGACTTGAATCTTGTTTTTTTCTGACTCCATTATAATGGAAGAATCATAGAAGAGGGAGGACGGTCAAGAGCGGTGGAAGCCTACCTGAATCTTCGTTAGGACAGCCATGGGACCACTAAACTCTTATGCATGAAACATATCACTTAATGCAACATTCGATAGTTTCACCAGTTTAGTATGGTAGGGTCTTAGAAACACGGTTCTGCGTAATTACCTCTTGAAAACTAAAAAAAGGTGTTTCAGTTCAGTCTTTGTTTTTGCCTAACTATGGAGTAAATCATACTATTACATTAAAGTTTGAAATAAGAAAGTTATCATATGGAGCATATTAGGCGGCTAAGTATTAGTTCCTTTCCGACTGGAATATGTATTTATGTTGACTATTCAAAGCATAGCAGAGCATTTAATACGTTCAGAAAAGGGTGCTCCTTGTGATCCTATCTACAACTGCTCGAGGATTTTGGGTCTACACGTAATAAATAATGCTTGGACATGCACTGACATATATGAGTTCCTTTACGCCCTTTGTGTTTGAATTTGCCATTTTCTTATTTCTTCGACTTCTGCATGTCCTCGGAGGTAATTTTGAGGTATTTGACTTGTCACTATTTTTTAGTTTATTGACTTAAAAGGTAATGACTTATTGGTAAGCTTATTTAACCTCAATAAGCTGAATTCTAAAAGCTCTATAAGATGAGCTTTTGAAGTTAGTTGTTTATCTAATAATAGTATTACCTTCCATTTTATTCTCTACTTTTGCTTAGTATATTTCCAAAGTTGGTTTTTTTAATCGTATAATTATGTAGTGGAGTTTGGAAGAGAAAATAAAGGGGTTATTTAAACTTTTAATCTTTATTTAATTTTATAATATTAATTTACATTTAAAAATACCATAATATTAAGTTTTTGAACAAAAGTTACATCAAATTAATATTTTTTAGTATATAACTAATATACATCATATCTATGTTATACTATAATTATATATTTATTAATTTATTAAATAATAAAATTCATATATATTATATGACAATATATTAACATGATATAGCTTGTTACATCATTCATATTAATATAAAATTTAACGTTGGATTATTATTATTATTAAAGTTATAAACTTAATTTTTGTAAAATTAAATATTTAATTATAAATTCTTATAAGAATATTCAACGAAATATTAAGAAATACAATATTCATGTCCTTGTAATTTTTTTTAAAATTATGACATCATAAGTCATTTTACACATCAATAGTTAATACTAAATAGATAATTTTATCAAACATCTTTAATAAACAGTTGATATTATATACCGATCAAATCAACCGATATAATCAACTATTAACTAACTGTAATTAATACAATCAATTGTTTGCCAAACAAAACCTTTATATATA
>JAOSBK010000005.1:44298676-44310845 GCA_027568895.1 Erythroxylum shatona | reverse complement strand
CTTTGAGAATGTGTTATGTGTTTGGTATGAGCATATTGTGTTGATGAATTATGAAAAGATTGTGCAAATGATTTTTTCAAAATGATACTATGTTTGAAAAATTAAGCTTCGAAAATGTGTCATTTTGGGCAACAAGTTTACAAGTTATGAAATACATGTTATGCAGGTTTGGTTTGGTCCATTCTGTATGTCAAGTGCACTTCAATAAAAAGGCATCTCCCACCTGCCCGCTAGTGGCATGGAGTTCCTTTATGGACTCCCTCATGTTTACGACTACACAAATCTACTGTGTGGGATTGTGCTCGTTCTGTTCACTACTACACAGGCCCATTTCATGAAAATATGTTAGTTCGTTCTATTTATGGACCTTCCAAACCATTTAGATGTGTTTATATGCCCATGATATGTTGACAAGATTGATGCATACCTGATTTGTATTATTGAGAATTTGGTTAAGAATTTGAGAAATATGTGCTTTGTTATTCCAATGTGAATTTTGTTACAATGAAAATAAGTGGTTCAATAATTTTGCTTGTTACTGGTTATAAAATTGTTACCCACGAGCTTTTAAGCTTACCCCCATTCCTTCCCATCTCCAGGTGAAGAGCAAGAGATCGAGTGAAAGAGAATCAAGGCATCACTCCAAAATTTGGATCTTTTTGTGTTTTAAGCTAGATTTGTAACTACATGGCTTTAGTTGCATTTTGAGCAAATTGCTGTTCATGTATCTTTTTGTATTTTGGCATTTTGAGATATTGATGTATAGTGGTTGAAGACACCCATTAAAAATTTGTAAAATCTCTTATATTTTGATGTTAATGAAAGGGGTAGTTGTGTTAAGGAAAGATTTTGTAACAAAAGGGGTAGTTGATCTGGAAAATGTTCACTAAGTGTGCTTCAGTCTGTTAGCCATAACTTTTTCTTTAGTTATCCAAACAAGATGATTATTGATTTGCATTAAACCAGAGACATATGGATGCATTTCTTATGAAGACATCAAATTTAAATTCTATTTTTAAGAATCTCAAAATTTGTCGTGAAGTTGAGAACTGGGTGCAGTACATTGGTGGATGAATATGAAAATCATGTTCTGAATTCGAGGAAAATTCTAGATTTGTCTAGGCTAAATTATAGAAAGTTGTCTTCAAAAAGGTTGTAGGTCTTTCTTTTTTCTTTCCAACGATATATAGCATGAGAATTTTAGACATTGGAGTTGAAAGTTATGATCTTTATAAGTGGAGATGTTCAGGAATATAGATAGTATCATCTATGTTGACGTCATATCGTTTATGATGACATCATATCGTCTGCAAAAATGTATCATCTGTGATGATGTCATATTGTCTATTATGACATCATATTGTTTGTAAAATGTATCGTTTGTGATGACATCATATCGTCTGTAAAATGTATTGTCTATGATGATGTCATATCATCTATGTTTGACCTTCTGTTTCTTCTATGTTTGACCTTCTATATACTATCGTCTAGCCCATTTTTAACCTTTCAGATGATAGAATTTGTCTTCAAGATCTTCATAAAAGTTGTAGATATTAAAGTCCTCTTTCAAACCATCTAAATAACTCCTCAATATAATAATTTTAGGGAAAGTTATAGTAATTTTCCTGATTCATCTGCTTTTTCCCATTCGTCTGCTTTTTCATTTGGTTTTGTCTATACCTATCGTTGGCTCCATTATGGAATCTTCAGACGATAGAATCTACTTTTAAGGTCTTCATGAAAGTTGTATATCTTGAAGTCCTCTTTTGAGCCATCCAAATAAAACCATAATCTGATATTTTTATGGAAATTTATAGGAATTTTCCAGATTTGTCTGCTTTTTCTCATTCATCTACTTTTTTATTTGGTTTCTTCTGTACCTATCGTCTGCTGCATTTTTGACCCTTCAAATGATATAATCTATCTTCAAGGTCTTTATAAAAGTTGTAGATCTTGAAGTTCTCTTTTAAACCATTTAAATAAAAACCTAATTTGATATCTGTAGGGAAAAATATAGCAATTTTTCCAATTCATCTACTTTTTCCCATTCGTCTCCTTTTCATTTGGTTTTGCCTGTACCTAACGTCTGCTCCATCCCTTCAGACGATAGAATCTACCTTCAAGGTCTTCATTGAAGTTGTGGATATTGAAGTTCTCTTTTGACACATCCAAAGAACACCCTAATCTGATACCTGTAGAGAAAGTTATAGCAATTGTTCCAATTTGTCAGTTGTTTCCTATTTATCTGCTTTTTCATTTAGTTTCGACTGATCCTATCGTCTGGTACATTTTCGACCCTTCAGATGATAAAATCTGACCTTAAGACCTTTATGAAAGTTTTATATCTTGAAGTTCTATTTTAAACCATATAAATAACGCCTCAATCTAATATCATTAGGGAAAGTTATAGTAATTTTCCCGATTTGTCTGCTTTTTCCCATTAGTCTGTTTTTTCATTTGGTTTCATCTACACCTATTGTCTGCTCCATTTTTTACCCTTTAGATGATATAATCTGTCTTCAAGATCTTCATAAAAGTTGTAGATATTGAAGTTCTCTTTCAAAAAATCTAAAGAAAGCCTAAATCTAATATCTGTAGGGAAAGTTAAAGTAATTTTCCCAATTCATCTTTTTCATTTGGTTTCATTTGTACCTATCGTCTACTCCACTTTTGACCCCTTTAAATGATAGAATCTATCTTTTAGGTCTTCATGAAATTGTATATCTTGAAGTCCTTTTTCAAACCATCTAAAGAATACACTAATCCGATATTTGTAGGAAAAGTTATGGCAATTTTCCCAATTTGTTTTTTTTTCAATTCATCTGTTTTTTCATTTGGTTTCGTCTAATCCTATCGTCTAGTCCATTTTCAAATGATAAAATCTGACATCAAGGTTTTCTTAAAAGTTCTAGATCTCAAAGTCCTCTTTGAAATCTTTCTAAGATGATCTTAATCCGACATCTGTAGAGAGAGTTATGTCATTTTTCCCGAGACAGGTTCAATATGATTGGGGGCAAACTTATGTTTGATTCTTTCAGTCATAACTTTGTTCTCAGACCTCCAAATGAAGTGATTCTTGAACCAATAGTTTTTTAACACATTTTTTTATCCCTTGATAGCATTTGGTACTGATTTGAAAAATATGGATTGAATCAAAGTAAGGGTATCGGTTGGAAAAGTATGAATGGGATGTTTTACTGAACATACTTCGGTATTTTAATGATGTCTTCATCGGTATAGCTTCGAATAATATGATTGTTGTTTCAAGATAAATAAGAGACATGGAGCTACAAATGATATGAAGAAATTGAAATCTAATTCAGTCTCTAAGACTTTCAATTTCTGGGAGGAATCTAAGTATAATGTGTTATTTTAGAATAAGAACAACCCCAAAATGTTTAGGATACAACTCTCGAATTTATGAACCAAATTGAATGATTGTGGTGTCATTAGAAACTTAAGACAAGGGAAAATTTTCTGAATTAAAGTGTTTAGGTTATAGAAATGTTCAAGGGTACTTTTGGCAAGACACTTAAGTATAAAAGAAATAAGGCATAAATGGAAGGGCAAATGGGAAATTTCTCAATCATTAAGGGTATAATTAGAAGAAGAAGTGTTGTATTGCATTTTAAGAAGAGAGAAGAATGAAAATTGAAGAGAAAAAGAGAGAGAGTATCATGAAGAAGAGAGAGAAATATGAAGAGAAGAAGAGAAGGAGAGAAAGAAGAGAAAACAAGCTAGGATTTCAATTGTGTTAACCTTCACGAGAGATTTTGAGGTTGTTCAAGAAGGGAAACAAGTAGAGGAAGAGAAGAGCTCCCCTTTGAGCTAAGGATCCCTTCATTTGGTGAAGAATGAAGGTAAGACTATTTTAAAACTTTTAGATTTTTAGAAGGATTTTAGATCATGGAGTTTAGAAAATGCTTGGGTTTAAGTATTCTAGAACCAATTTTAGTGATTTTGCTTGAGGGATTTTTGATTGAAAAACCTATTGAGTGGGATTTTTGTTATTGTATAAAGGGATCAAAAAGGCAAGAGGAACAAGAGAAGAGACATTTTGAGCAAGGCTATAAGCAAGGAAATCAAGGTGGTTACATGTTTATAATAGAGTAAATAAACCACTAAATGTTTTCTTTGAATCAAGAAAGTTGAATGATTTCAATTGCATCATAAGTGTTGCATTTATTTCTTCTTGAATGAATTGTGCAATTGTTATATGTTTTCTACATTAATTGTGTTAATAATTGATGAAAAAGGATTTCTCTTTGAAAATGATACATGTTTATAAAATCATGTTTTCGAGAATGGTTTTCAAAATATATCAAGTATATGAAAAATCAAGTTTCGAAAAAGTGCCATTTTGGGCAATATGTTTACAAGATGTGAAATATATGTTATATGACTTTGTGGTGGTCCCTTAAGTTAAGTCAAGTGCACTTTGACAAAAGGCTTCTCCCACCTACCCGATAGTGGTATGGAGCTCCTTCATAAACTCCCATAAGTTCACGGTTATTCATGACCATTATGTGGAAATACGTAGTACATTTTGTTTTGGATCCACCCGAACCATTTTGATGTGCTTATGTGCTTATATTATGTTGACAAGTTTGATGCATTCATGTTTTGTAACTTGTGGATTTTGGCTGAAAGTTTAAGAAAAATGTGTTTTATGAATTCAATGAAAATTTTCTATGACAAGTAAAATGGTTTCAAAGGTTTTGCTTATTTTTTCGATATAAACTATTACCCACGAGCTGTCAAGCTCACTCCCTTTCTGTCCCCTCTTCAGGTGATAGTTAAGAGATCAAGTGATCAAGAGCTTAAGGGAACTTCCGCAAATTTTTCTATTTTTGTATTTTTGTAATAAGCCAATGGTGTGGCTTTTTAATATGTAAATAAAGTTTTCGAACTCTGTTGCTTTAGAAATGAAATGATAGATTGAAGTAGTTCAGTTATGTATGTTCATATTGACTTCCTAGTAATATGGTTGAGTTGAAGTAATAAGTTTGTTTTGATGTTTGATTGTCATGGGCATGCCACCCTTGTGGGATCATGCCTAATAAGGGTTCATAGAAATAACCCTATAGGAAACTTTTGCTCAGTATTATGATTCTCCAAGAGTTGGGTTCCAGAAACGGTGTCCAACAATGTTTGATATCAGAGCAAAAAAAGAAATCAATGATGGTTAAGGAGAATTCACTGGAATAAGTTTAGTGATTACAGTTCCGAATGTTGGGCTCCAAAATCACGTTCAGGGTCTAACATTAAGGACTTGAGAAACTTCATTACCACTGTAGAAGCTTCAACAATTAAACAAGAACCAGAAACTAAGAAAAGATAAAAGTACACAATTTCACTTGAAAGAGTAGCATGCATTGGCTTCTTTGGGCATGGTAGACACTAGAATACCATAACCTCGATTGCCTTCTAGCAATAGCTAACACAAGAATAAGCAATTAATTAGTTCTTTTTTAAAAGGTTTATAATTTGATGTTAATAGAGTTTCCAATCAACCCTTCCTTTTTGTTGTCTACTCATTAAAACCTTTCATGATGTCCCTTCCTCTAGTCGAGCTTTGAAGTAAATATGGCTTAGTCCCTTTCATTGTCTTTTTCTACCCATTTGTTTTATCTATTGGTGGTTGTGGTTTTCTTTTAATATTTAATGGAGACGAGAAAAGACAGGGTATAAAGTAATTATATGTAAGAAGCATGATTATATGAATAACTGCAGATGCTAAGTTTGCCTTAGATTTTTCTTGATGAGGTGTGCAAGTGCAATTAACTAAACATTGTTCTTTATCTATATGTGCAAATCAACCATATAAGTTGTGTCCTCACTTTTAGCATTGTCCCCCTTTAGATGAGAAACTTTAATGAACTCATATTATTTTCTTTCCGTTCTTTTTTTTTCTTAAGTCTTGTATGTTCCAAAATTTTAAGTAAGAGGTCCCTTCTTTTTTATGTAGGGAGGGGAGCATTTTGAGAAAACACCTATTAAATTAGTTTTGAGATCAAGATTGAGAATTTTTGCTAATATGAGATGACAAAGGTATATTTGTAATAACAGGCTTTTCAGTATGTGCTTCCTTATTCATCTTAGAAAAGGACTTTTACTATTTCACTAGTTGCTATCCTAGTCCTTTTTGTTTTTACTAAATTAGAAAATCCATTGTAACCAAAACAGATGAAGTGTTAGATAAGGTAAAAGCAATGATCAAACAAGGATCAAAATTAGGAAATATCGTTAGAAAACATGAAAACGATACCAATGCATTTATTATAAATGTTGAAAATATGTATTGGACTATTTTATTATCGTAAATGATTAGATAATTTCTCTTTATGAATTTCTAAATGTTTTATTTATAGATGAATGGATTATTTCATGAATGATTTGATTAGAATGAATGATGGATGAGATCATGGATAGTTCAAATAACCTATTATCTTGCCTTATAAATATACTCCAAATTCTTCTTTGCTATGATTATGGATATTATAAACAAGTTTCATATTACTAATATAAATTGATTATATATGGATAGAAATTTGATGTAGAAAATTTGGTTTGTTTTTTTTAAAATAATTGGCTTAATTATTTGTGTTAGTTTGTATACATGTAAATGTTCATGTAACACTTATTAAATTTTGTATGCATACATCTAAAAGCTCATTATAGTTTATGTATACACGTAAATGTCTACGAATTACTTATATGCTTATTAAATTTAGTATGTATACATGTTAAATGTTTAATTGTATATGTATACATATAAATATCCATGAGTATGCTCATATATGTTGATTGTTTCAGAAGGATAAACATATTTCGTCAATGCAAAGCTCTAATCCAATATTAGACAATATGCTAGCAGAGAGTTGTAATCCAATACTAAGTGAAGAAACGATTCAAGATGAAGGAACATGTTTATTAAGAAGTGATATTTGGAATAACTTCAACAAGACTAGATCAAGGAATAGAGTCAAAAAGGTCAAATGTAAGTATTGCCACAAGATGTTAGCCAGGGGTTTTAAAGGTAGAACATCTTATTTAAAGAGAACATGGAGTCATATAACAAAAATAAAATGGTTTACCTAATGAGAAGGAAGAATAAAATGATTATCACAAGTTATGGCAACAACAAATCAAAACTTTTAATAGCTAAGATGATCATTGGTAATGACCAACCACTCTCTATTATTGAGAAGACAACGCGCCATTTGAGAAAAGAGACTAAGTAAGGAAGTGGACATTCATCTTCAAACATGATCTAACAATTGGTGAAGACTTTAATTTTCAAGAAGAGGACAAAAAGATGACAAATCTCAACCTTAGAATGTTAAGGGAGTTAGCGACATCAAATTTGAATCAATAACCTTTATACATTCAATTTCCAAATGTTAAGGTAGATTTCAAATTGAAATATGGTACGATTCACTTATTGCCTATTTTTCGTGGTCTTGTAGGTGAAGATCTATATTAACACTTGAAAGAATTTCATATTGTATGCTTGGAATGAAACTACAAGGGGTGATAGAAGAATAAAATAATCTCAGGGCCTTTCCATTCTCATTGAAAGATAAAGCAAAAGATTGACTATATTATCTTCCACCTTGCTCAGTAACAATTTGGAACGAGATGAAAAGAATGTTTTTGGAGAAGTTCTTTATTGCATCAAGAGTAGTGAATATCATAAAGGAGATATGTGAGATCAGATAAATTACAAGAGAAACATTATGTGTATATTGGGAAAGGTTTAAGGAGCTACTTGCCAGCTATCCGCATCATCATATTCCTGATCAACTTTTGATTCAATACTTTTATGAATGACTATTCTCAATGGATCGAAGCATGGTTGATGTAGCTAGTAAAGGAGTTTTGGAAAACAAAACACCTAAGGCAACCAAAAAATTGATATCAATTATGGCAAAAAATTCTCAACAGTTTGGGACAAGGATGGATGAAGCTATTAAGCATGTGAATGAGGTAAGTAACACACACCTTGAGGATAAAATTTCTGATTTAACCATTCCAGTTTGTCAAATGGCTATAAGTCAATTGCAATCAGCAAGAATTTGCGGAATATGCTCATTCTCTAGACATCCTATGGATATGTGCCCTACATTGCAACAAGACTCTCTTCAAGAAGCTAACGCAATAGGGGGCTTTCCTGATCAACCTTAACGAAACTATGACCCTTATTCTAATTACTACTATCCAGGATGGAGGGATCATCTAAATTTGAGCTATGGAAATCAAGGAAGCCAACAACGATATCAACCTCACATTTTTAAACAACTTTAAGCTCTATATATGTTCAACCTCAATCTTCAAATTTAGGTATGTCTTTAGATGAAATTGTTAAGCAGCTTGCTAATAATACTCAATAATTTTAACAAGAAACAAGGGCAAGCCTTCAAAACTTAGGAATTAGATCACTCAATTAGCCACCTCGATAAGTAAATTGGAAGCGTAAGCATCGAGGAAATTACCTTCCTAAACGGTGTTGAATCCTAAGGAGAATGTGAGCCCAATGACTTTGAGAAGTGGTAAGGAAATTCAATCTAGAGCTTCTCAAAAGAAGGAAAAACTTCCAAAAAAAGAATAAATAAAGGTAAAAAAATGATTCATCTTCATTAATATCAATTAATGCACATTTACCTTCTTTTCCTAGCAGGTTAGCTAAACCAAAAGATGATGAATATGAAAGAGAGATCTTAGAAACTTTTAAAAAGGTAGAAATCAATATACCACTTTTGGAAACCATCAAGCAAGTTCTGAAACATGCAAAATTCTTAAAGGAGTTGTGCACGAATAAAAGGAAGCTGAAGGGAAAAGAGAGAATAATTTTGAGTAAGAATGTATCAGCTGTGATAAATAGGAAATTACAGAAAAATGCAAAGATCGAAGTATGTTTACACTTTTGTGAGTTATTGGTAATAAAAAAATTGAGTGTGCCATGCTAGAATTAGGTTCATCTATTAATGTCATGCCATACTTAATTTATCAAGCTTTAAATCTGAATTCTTTGCAAGAAACTAATGTGATAATCCAACTAGCTGATCATTCATATGTGTGTCCTATTGGAGTTATTAAGGATGTTTTAGTCCAAGTTAATGGTTTAGTATTTTCAATGCATTTTTACATCTTGAAAATGGATGGAGATAGTGTGAAACATTCGGCTTCGATTTTATTGGGTAGGTCATTTATGAAGACGACCAAGATGAAAATTGATGTGGATGAGGGTACTCTTTCTGAAGAGATTGATGGAGGGATAGTAAAGTTCAATATTTTCGAAGCAATAAAATACCCTAATGATCTTCAATACGTCTATCATATGGATATTGTGGATTCATTTATGTAGGATATGTTTAATGAAACAAATATTGAAGATGAGTTGGAGTTTAAGGCCAAATCAGAAATGAATGAGTAAAATCATTGTCAGTAATGCAAATAGATTCGAAAACGTTGAATTTTGAACTTACTATAAATCATAAGAAAATTCTACCTTCTATTTTACAAGCTCCAAAGATCGAATTGAAAGCCTACTTAATCACCTTAAATATGTCTATTTGGGTGATGGAGAGTCATTACTAGTGATCATTTCAAAAAGGTTGACTAAGGGCAAGGAAAAAATTAGTGACACTACTTAAAGAACACAAAACTAGAATTGGTTGGACTTTAGCAGACATAAAAGGAATCAACCCGATGATTTGCATGTACAAGATTCTTTTAGATGAGAATGCTAAACCAAAATAGGAACCCCAATGAAGACTTAATCCAACAATTAAAGATGTGGTAATGAAAGAAATTTTAAAACTTTTGGATGAAGGTATAATTTATCCAATCTTGGACATTGAATGGGTAAGTCTAATGCATGTTGTACCCAAAAAACTGGTATGACTGTGATACGAAACCAGAATGATGAATTGGTACTAATGAGGGTACAAAATGGGTGGCGAATGCGCATAGACTTTAGAAAGCTTAATTTATCTACTAAAATGGACCATTTTCTGTTACCCTTTGTGGGTCAAATGTTAGAAAGATTTGCTGGTAAATTATGTTTATGATTTTTGGATGGTTTTTTAGGTTACCATCAAATAACAATTACTCAAGAGGATCAAGAAAAGACTACATTCACGTGTCCCTTTGAAACGTATACTTATGAATGCCATTCGGTCTCTATAATGTTCTAGGTACATTCCAAAGATGCATGATGAGTATATTTTCTGAGTATATTGAGAATTGCATTGAAGTATTCATGGATGATTTTACTATTTATGGAGATTCATTTGATGATTGCTTAAATGACTTATCTAAGGTCCTTAAATGATGCATTAAGACAATTTATGTCTTAAATTATGAAAAATGTCACTTTATGGTAAATCAAGGCATTGTTTTAGGACATGTGATTTCATCCAAGGATATAGAAGTTGATAAAGCTAAAGTGGATTAATTTTGAATTTACCTTACCCTACAAACGTTAGAGAAATTTGATCTTTTCTTGGACATGTAGGATTTTACTGTAGGTTCATTAAAGATTTTTCTAAGTTGCAATACCTTTATCAAAGTTTCTACAAAAAGACCTTCCATTTGACTTTGGGAAGGACTACAAGGAAGCTTTTGACAAACTCAAGGCACTACTAACAAGTACGCCTATTATTCAACCACCAAATTGGGATCTCATGTTCAAGATCATGTACGATGCTAGCAACTATGCAATGGGAGTTGTTTTAGGATAAAGGATTGAGAAAAGAAATCACGTTATCTTCTATGCTTCTAGAACATTGGATGTTATGCAGTGCAATTATTCTGCAAATGAGAAAGAGTTTTTAACAATTATTTTTGCTTTAGATAAATTTAGATTTATCTACTTGGCTCTAAAGTTATTGTTTACTATGATCATGCAACATTGAAATATCTCTGGCAAATGAGCCCAAACTGAGGCTGATACGATGGATTCTACTACTTCAAGAGTTTAATTTGACAATAAAGGATCGAAAAGGTGTGGAAAATTTAGTAGCAGATCATTTGAGTAGGTTAGTAAAATATGAAGATATTTTACCTATTTTTGAAACTTTTCCTAATGAGTAATTGTTCCAAACGAAAAGTATGGTTCTATTGTACACTGACTTGGTTAATTATTTAGTTACTGGAACTCTACCTTATTACATTAGTAAGTATAGGAAGGAAAAGATAAGAAATGAGGCAAAATATTGTGTGTGGGATGAACCATTCTTTTGGAAGTTCTGCTCTGATTAAATTATAAGGCGTTGTGTGCCAGAAAATGAACAAAGTTATGTCTTAGCTTTTTGTCACAAATATGCATGCGGTGGTCACTTTAGCCCTGAAAGAACTGCTACGAAAGTTTTAGATAGTGGATTATTTTATCTCACAAGAAAGGTACGTTATCTTATCGAAATGAAATGCCTCAAACTCCAATTCTTATAGTTGATATATTTGATGTATGGGGTATTGATTTTATGGGGTCCTTCCTTTCATCTTGTTGATTTTTTTACATACTTTTGGCTATTGATTACGTTTTCAAATGGGTGATAGCAAAAGCCATTAGAACTGACAATTCTACAACTATTGTATTATGAAAACTAACATTTTTAATACATTTGGAATCCCACATTCCATTATTAGTGATCAAGGAAGACATTTTTGCGATAAAGTTGTGGCAATGCTATTTAGAAAGTATTGTAACATCCCATAACCGATGGGAAGGGTAAAATAGTAATTTGGGACGAGTTATGAGTGTGTATATGTATCTCGGCGTGTTCATGCATAATATGGCCTCTATATATGTATGAATGGAAATTTTTGTATATGCATATGATTGTACATGCATTCATGACATTTCCCGGCATATGTGTTTATTGTGAAAAATGTGATATATGTGCTTGAAAAATTGAATTGGAGTGATTTATGTGTGTTTTACATTTTTGGAGAATTTTAGATATTTTTCTGAAAATTTTTCGGGGAAAATTTCCAAACCGGAGAAATTGCCAAGTGGCGGATTGATTGGATTTTCGGTACCGGAAATGACTGTCCAATGGCACTGGAAAATTAGATACATGATTTTGGGATTTATGACTTTGAGCCATTGGAATTTGGAGACAAATTGGACTAGAAATTGAATTGAAATTGGAAAGAACCTTAA
>JAOSBK010000005.1:44261018-44276289 GCA_027568895.1 Erythroxylum shatona | reverse complement strand
GCATCAAGAGGTATTTTCATTCATGTCATAGTTTTCGTTTATACTTACATGTTGTTTTATGGTCTTTTCTGCTACGTATTAAGAATACTCGGGCCATAGGCGATCCAACATATTGTGTACTGAAATTATGTGTTATATTTTTTTATGTGTACAGATAAATAGAAGAAAGTTTAAGTACTCCTGATCAACCCACTTTAGGAAGATTCAATGATCCTGCTTAGGCTCATGCGATATTGGTTCCTGGTATGAGGTACCATACCATTTGCTTGTTTTATAACAAGCATTTAAAAGGTGGAAGAATCACCTTATTAAAAAAAACATTTAGCTGGGGGTAAAGGAGATGTAGAACCCTGTAAAAAAATAAGTCATGATGATAAGTGGCAGATGAAAACATTGCTTGATGAATATCAATATAAGAGAGATAGAAGGGAAAAGTTCAATTTTGAAATTGGTAGTGGAAGTTTGCTTTCTAATTTCCATGGTAATGGTAGTGGTGGTAGTGATGCTAGTAGTGCTCCATTTCAGGCTCAAGAACAAGTACCTGAATCTGATGTGAGGAAGAGAAAAAGGCAAGTAACTAGTTTCTTTGCACCACGTGCAACTTCTGGAGCCCAATCTTCAATTCATAGTGCAATGCAATTAAGAGATGCGGCTCACAATGTGGATATGATAGTAGTTAGATTGTGGTATGATATAGGTTTGTCATTCAATTCTTCTCAGTCTTATTATTATCAATCTATGATGGATGTAATAGCCTCTTATGGTCAAGGATACAAAGGTTCTTCGATTGATGACTTAAGAGGTAAACTTTTAAGTTGTGTTGTTTCTAAAATTAGAAATTATTTGGCTGAAAGAAGAGTGAGTTGGGGTATTTATGGATGTCCAATTATGTGTGATGGTTGGACAAATAGGAGACAAAAGCTTGTTATAAATTTTTTGTTTATTCTTCAAATGGCTCTATGTTTTTGAAATCTATTGATGCATCTAGCCTTATTAGAAATACTGAGACTTGTTTACAATATTTGATTAAGATGTAAATGAAGTAGGGCCGGAAAACATTGTTTTATTTATTACTGACAATGATTCAGCTTATAAAGCGACAGGAAAAAGATTACAGAATATGTATAATTCATTTTTTGGGCTCCTTATATTGCACATTACATTGAACTAATGCTAGAGAATTTAAGGGATCCTAGGTATTTTTCTGTTATTGATGAGAATATGCAAAAAAACTAAAAAGGTGACAAATTTCATTTATAATCGTGCATGGGTATTGAATTTAATGAGAAATTTACTAATGGTAGAAATTTGTGTCGTCCTACTGTGACAAGATTTGCCACAAATTTCTTATCAATTTAGTCTTTTGTTTCAATGAAGAAGGAGTTTAAGACAAATGTTTACAAGTGATAAGTGAATTGCATCTCAGCATGCTAGGTCTAAAGCTAGAGTGGAGGTTTGTAATATTATACTGGAAGATAGAGAATTTTAGTTTCAATGTCAATTTGTTATCTGAGTTTGTGAGCCTTTGGTAAGGGTGCTTCGCTTGGCTGATAGTGAAGAAAATCCAACAATGGGTTATATTTTTGATGCCATGGAGAGAGCAACGGAAGCAATAAAGACCAATCTGAAAAATAAACCTTCTTTATACACACCATATCTTTCAATCATTAATGAGAGAAAGGAAAAAACAACTTTCTTCTCCATTATTTGCAACTGGGGCATTTTTTAATCCTAGTGTCTATTTTATATTGAATGTTGCAAAGCAAGCTGAAGTTAATAGAGGAATGCTTTTAACTATTACAACAATTGTTAGCATTAATGCGATGCAAGACCTTTTAAGCTTACAAATGGAGCTTAACAAGTTATCTTATGGGGATTTTGGAATACCGATTGCTATTCAACAAAAAAGAAAACTTTCTCCAGGTATTTGTAATTTCTTTTTTCTTATTTTTTAAAATTAATTATCACTTCATTTTGTTTATAATACTACTTTTATTATCTTATAACTAACAATTTTTTGGTAGGATCAATTCGAAAATGATGTTTCAGAATTGAAAAGGTTTGCAGTTTGGATTTTAAGTCAATGTGTGAGTGCAACAGGTTGTGAACAAAACTAGAGCACATTTGAATTTATTCACTCAAAGAAAAGGAATAGATTGGAGCATAAGAGGTTGAATGACTTGGTTTTTATTCGTTACAATTTAAAGCTTAGGGAAATATATGTTATTTTCATTATTAATTTTGATATAATTTCTTATAATTTTCTAATAATTAAATTTAATTATTTACTAGGAGTTTTAATAACACAAATAGTTTAACTGATCCAATTTTCATTGATAATATTAATCTTTTAGTGGATTAAGTTTCTAAAGAACCGAATTTGATTGATGTGAATGATTTGAAATTAGAAGATAATCTTAGATAGGAAAATATTGACATGTCATTTGGTGTATTAAATTTGAATAATAATGATGATGAAGCTCCTCTCAATGATGAGGGGTTTGTATCAAATGATCACTGAGGTCAGTGTAATTATAGTGGGTATCCTTCTATTGACGATTGAATTTTGTTCCAAGTTTTTGTTTTTTCCTCTTTTTTTTAATTTTACTTATATTTGATGTTTATGTTAAATTCTATATATGTAATGTAACTGTAATGTTTTTGTTTCAGGTATAACTTCTACTTGATTGTTTCTTCGTCATGAACTTTTTTCGTAAATTGTTTAAGGATATTTATTGTTCTTTTTATTAGATGTTTTGAATATTTTGATGTAATATTATTTATTAAAATTATGAAATTGTATTATTATAACATTTTAAATACTTTTATTATTCTTAATTTTATATTTGTATGATGATGATTGTCTTTTTATATTAATTGTGGTTATGATTTATACGTGAAATATTTAAAAATTATTGTTATTTCATATTAATTGTGATTATTATTTATTATTATATTTTTTTTAAAACATGGTTGATGTAAACATTAAACTAGTAAAGTATACAATACAACTGTATAATATACCAATGGACTAATTTGTAAATTTTAAAAATTTTAGGGACTATTTTATAAATTTAAAAAATGACCTAAAATGGTACCTAGTATTAATCGATACCAGTATAGTATCATACCAAAATTCAATCCGATATCAAGTCCGGTACAGTATTCGCAACTTTAGATGTGATTCTTGAGCAAGCTTATGAGAATAACTTGCTATGTTTTGATTTGAGAGCTTAATAAACCCTAAACGCTTTGAGTGTATAGAATGAAATCCTTGTGAGGGTGTTAAGTCTTGTTTATTTGATATTGATGGAATTGATGAGATGTTATGTTTTAATAATGTGTCCTATGAGTGCTTATTATCTCAATTGTTATTTTATCTTAACCCTTAAATGTGAATTAGCTTTAGGATATTTTTGGATGACATGAAAAGAGATGAGAGGTTGTTGTGAAGATGATTAATATATTGAATTGATGTATACTTGAGGATAAGCAAAAATTCGATGTGGAGGAATTTGATAATATCTTATCTTGACATATTATTTGATCTGGTCTCGTTGTTTTGAATTTATTTTGGTACTTAAATATTAACATTAATATTTGTTTTGTTTTAGGAGATGAAAAGTGACGATTGCATCAAATTGGGTCCCTATTGATAATAATTACGAATTTTGGATGAAGTTAAGAGATTGTTATAGTGGATAACTATCTATCCTTATCATGTAGGAATTTGAATTTGTTTTAGATAAATAGCTTTGAAAATTAGAATTAGACATCTATTTTTGTTATTGGAGTGAAAAACATGTGTGGCTAAACTCAATCGTTCTGATTCAAGGATATTTGATATTATAGTTATAACTGTGTGAGGTTTTGTGTCTAAATCTTTTATTCACGTTTTCATTCAAATATTTCTTGTTTTGAGTTCTCATGCTTTATAAATGATTAATATTCGATTAATATGACAATTTAATTTAATATTGATTATTCTATCGCTATCTAAGAATTTAACAATTCATAATTTTCATGAAGAAATGGTACAAGTAGAAAATATGTTATTTATGAATTTTCATATTTAACCTATGATAAATAAGAAAACTAAGTTGAATAGTTGTAACTATCTTGATTATTTAATTTAGGGCTTAGCCTTTTTCACATAGCTTATTGATGTCATTTATTTGATATAGAATGTTATCACACTCAGTCTATAGATGATAAGTTTTGATTTAAATACTGAGTTTGAACTAATTAATTTAAAAAATTTTGAGACTTATTATGGTTATCCTAATATGTTTCAGACTAACTGCTTGAATAGTGAAAATATTATTTTTAGACCAATGATCGATGTTACAATTATATGAAATCTTTCCCCTGAATCAAAGTTTGGTAATCTTGACTTTTTCATTTTTAAATTCAGTTGATTAATTTGTTTTCATCTTAATTTTAGTTAATCAGTTATTTAATCAACCCTCCTCAATTTAATTTTATTGCTTTAAATTTAGAAACTAATATTTAGTTCTCTACGGATTTAACCTAATTTTACGACTATTATAAAAGTTTAAAAAATCAGAATTATTTTAAAGACCTCGACAACTTGACCAGTTGGAGGAGACCATGAATCTTCTGAATGAGGAATCTCACCATTTCAAAGCTTCCCTTCTTGAATGCTTCAAAAGTTCTGATCATCCCCATGTTGGATTTGTCTAACAAGAAGATCACCTAAAAGTTTCGGCAGGACAGTGAGAACAAGGGAAATGTATGGCTATATACAGCCGAGAAGTGTCTGATGCAAATGGCACTTTGTGATAAATAACTTTAATGGATAACCACTTTGAACGTTTCCTCTTTAAGGGAAAGATCAACCGTATCCCGATTTGCCCTTTTCCCATGCCTTCAGTGATAGGGTCGGGATTATAATTTGATGTGAAAATCGAAGAAATTATATATGATAAAAGTCGTCCCGATTGTCCTGAAACTAACGTTCTTCACTTCTCATCCTATCGTCAACAACTAAATTTGAGAATGGCCCGTAGTTCTTTATATTGTTTGCATATTCAGTCTTTCAGTAATGCACATGAAATCATTAGGGGTAATTATGCTTCTATATTCTTCACTAATGCATTTTCTGAACTTAACTACTAAGTTCAATCACATTACAAAGGGAAGGAATAAACACTTTTTGTACTCAATATCTGCATGATTACAAGCTCCAACTGAGTAAACGATGAGCTTGGAGTGACACAAATATGGCACCACGGATAATGTTCGCTCGTAGAGCACTTACAGGTAGGTACCAAATTTCATCTACTTAGCAGCTACCATTGATTCTATGCCCGGACGAAGTCACTTACCAACAAACTTGACTATCCAATGCGTTGCAATTTCGGAAATGATAAGAGTAACATAGATTGATCATCAATAATCCCTTGGAAATCAACGGCCTTGGAGGGATAGTTCAAGCAAAATCCCATTTGCGTAAATCCCAAGTTCCTCTCAACAACAACCAATACCAACAGAAACCATCAGTAGCAACGTTAACCACAATATGTCCTTATTGACTGCCATCTGCTGGTTCAGAAATGAACTCAGAACGCCTAATTTTAGTGGCATCAATTAACATGCATGCCACAGGTTGATCAAAATTTTTTTTATTCTATGTATAACATAGTTAGACATTAAAGTTCTCTCACAACAATACTATGTATGAATCCGATATGCAGGGTCTAAAAAAATCTAGTAGTATACAGTTTTACTTTTAAAATATTATTTTATGAGTAATCTTTTATTTATGTTTTTGGATAATAATTAAAAAAGGTGTCAGATTTGATTTAAAATATTATTTTATGAGCATTTCATTACATGAAAAGTGACATAAAAAAACTTCATTCAAGCCAACTACGGCGGAATAGGATTTTTTGTCTAATATTATGGTGTCTTATTTTGTCCTATAAATCTCAGTCATTCATTTATGTGGATCCTGTATTCATTTACGTGAGACTCACACAAGACCCACATAAATAAATAACTAAAATTTATAAAATAAAATAAAATATCATAAAATTAGACAGAAAAACCGAATTCAGCCGCGGCTCCCAAAATTGTAGTGTTCTTCTTAAGGTCAGAGAATTAGAGTCCAACCCAAGTTCTCTAACGAGATCGATGCCAGTAATTTCGACTATATTTCACTTCCCAAAGAGCACTAACGGCCGAATGGCCAGTCAAACCTTGAGCCGCGTAGGGCGCGAGTTAGGCCATGTGTTAAGCACCAAGGCAAGAACTGCGAAACGGGACTAAATCTCCGGAGAACATCTTGTTGCATCCATGAAGATCGGCGCCAATTCGTTTTTACAACAGCTATTTCACGTTGTCGAAGGAGAAGGATTAGGTACGACTTCCGCCTGTTATTTTTCACGTGTTACATTAGCTATATGACAAAAAGTTAACGGGATCAAATAAATTTCAACGATCAGTCCTCTTTGGAATCAATTGAAAGCATAAAATAAAGTTCTTAACTAATATACAAAGACCTCTATTTTATAATTTAGTAATTTTTTTATTTTTTACTAACAAGTTTATGTATTTGATTATATGAAAGTGTCCTTTAATATTCACTTAATTACGTCAGAGGATTTAAAGATTAAATAATCAAATCAATTTTGTTTAAAAGTATTCCCTTTAATTAATAATTAAAATGTATATTTAGCACGTGGTTTGATTTTTATCTTACATTTTACACGATATATATACAATGTTTTATATTTATGCAAAATAATATTTTTAAAAGATGAAGATAATAATTCTGATAATTGTATGAATAAATCGAACAAGCTTTAAAATTCTTGCCATTCTAAATAAATAGATTTGTAAACTTAAAATACAATATAAAGTTTTCTAAATCAATATATTTATAAAAATCAAAGCATAATTCAATAGATATTGAGTTAAAATTATCTTTGGATATAAGTAAATAACTTTATTTCATGCTCCCAAATGATTTAATCCAAATTTATTTCATTTCATGGGTTGAAGTGAAACATAAATACAAGATTTTTATTTAAGACTGTGTTTAATTGGGGTTTATTAATGAAATGTAATATTATTTCATTATTTGAGATGACAGTTTATTATAGAATAGGATAAAAGGAGGTTTCATATTACATCTCAAATCATCCTAAACAGTAAAAATGAGAAATCTTTGATTTGAGGAATTATGATGAAATGTAAAATGATAAACAACATTTCACTATATTACATTATAAACCCTTCTTTTAAACAATATTTCACTATATTAGATTATGAACTCTTACATCCATGTCAAACAACAAAATTTTAATATTACATTCAATTCCATTTAGAGATAGCAATAGGTTGGCCCATGAGTCAACCCCTACTAAGTTTTTTAAAATAGTTTTTTAATTAAAAATATATAATAATTTATTTTTTAATTAGATCGAAATTTAGGTTGTTCAACCCAAGTTTACTCGAGGCCTAACTCTTCTAAATAATATGATGTTGTTTTGCTTATAATAATTGGATCTCAAGTTTGTTTGGATTTAAGCCTGACTTATAAGTCGATTAATTGAAAACAACTAAATTTAGACTTATAGGATAAAAATTGTTGTCCTTAATTTTATTATAAACCATTTCGTTCCATTAAAAACCTTACGTTCAACTAAACATAACTTAGACTAATTTTAACTAAAGTTGAAAAGGTGAAGGGCTATGGGTCTTTTTGGAAATCACTAAAATTGGGTCACGCCACAACAATCCATTATTGGATTTGGACCACATATACTCAGGTGCGTTACATGTGTTACTTCACTTAAAATTTTAAATTTTAAATTAAATTAATATTAACTTATATAAGTAACATATAAATTATTTGATTATTAAACGATTCTGTGTATGTGAAATGAAAAACGTTTACTTCTGCCATTGTGTTTCACGGCAAGAGGCAGGTGGTATCGCATGGACATGTCGTGATGGACATGAAATGACTGAGACGTAAATGAGGATTTTTGGGCAACAAATAAAAGTAAATATACGGAAAGAAGCGACCAGAGAGCGCGCAAGTTCAAAAGATCCAACAATGCTCCACGTACCGATGACGTGGAAGGGCCCATACGTCAAAAAAACAAAATTGACTCTTTAGCTACCTTGCACGTCTGGTGGCTAACTGCATCTTCCTAATTCCTTTATATCCATTTTAAATTTTATATATTACTGTTGATTTATTTATCTGCCGAAACTCAACGATACGTCGGTCATATTACCATCCATGATCATGACCATGCCATGTCCTTCATCATGGCTATGCATAATCATTACACCATATGATGTGTGTGTGCCTTTGTTTGGGAGTCACAGTCATAGCTGAGTCAGAAATTGGGGCTATTGGTGACTCGCCAGTCCCACTCCTCTGCCTCCTCCTTCAAATCTTTCGTCTGTGCCGACTAATACCGTGGCTTATTAAATTTCATTATCTTCTTACATTTATATATATAACTCTGCTGTTATATGAACATAGTACAATAAAATATTATTTACGGGTATTAAAGAAAACATTAGCTTATCAAAGCATTAGCTGATTTGAGATGTAATTTGATAGATATGATGTATTAATCTTTAAAAAAATGCAACATTTCAATATAAATTTATGGTAAATGGTGACAAATCAATCACGTCTCACTTGAATTAGCAGCTTAACAGTTCAATTAAGTTGTTGACACCTGCATCGTATTTAGAAGAAAAGGTTTCCAAAAGGAAGCATTATTTGCAATCAAATGTCTTTTTTTTTTAATCTAATAAAGGTGATATTTCGTTACTCATTACGATTGGTGAATATCTGAATATAATGGAACGCTGTATATGAATCATCCATCAACATTAAAAGCTTATCCTTCCTTTCTCGTCTCAGCTAATTTGTTAGGTCTCTCCGTACCTCATATTAATTAAGGTTGTGGATTAATACGTAAGACTAGCATTATGATCCCTTCCTTCCTGTGCTTGTTTTCTAGTTCCAATCCTTGTATTTTTGGCCAACAGAATAGAATGGGTAGAATTAGGTGGGAAATTTTGGATTGAAGTAGTTTTTCTAGAAATCCCAACAGAAGTGGCATGCTTGGTGTGGTGTTTCATTTTTAATTAGCCTTAAATACACCCTAATCGTCTCTCAACATGCCGCTCGTGAGCCATGACATAGGCACTGACATGGAGTCCAATACTAATGGTTCCACAAAGTCTATCCTCATTTTGGAGTCCCAAGGGAACAGCACAGCTACCCGTTGTGCTGAGAATTGAACTAGTTGTTGACAATACCTGAACTGATATGGACAGGTTAGCTGGTGTTTCTTCTGTTCATATAAAGATAGCTGGAGAAGTACATGGTGAGGAAGAATAATCTGGTTGTTAAAGTCAAATTAGTCTTCAAGCATGTGGTAGACCGTAGATGGCATCAATAAACTTAACCAAAAACGGCGGCTTAATTAATGAAGAGAGAGTTCTTAATAATTTTCTTACACTAAAAATTATTAAATTAAATTAGAAAATTACTTAGCATTTTGTTAGACAAAAGACTTTTATTTTTCGGTCTTAACTTAGGGCTTGTTTGTATTTATTTGTATTTATTTTTTTTGCTTTTGTTTTAAATTAGAGTTAAAAATTATTTGTTTGAGTTTTTTTCAAAAATTATGAAAATTTCAAAAACTGATTTTTGTTCTTTTAATATGATCTACCATTAACTAAATATATATTATATAATTATTTAACATATTAATTATTAATAAAACTAATAATAAATTAATTTAATATTATATATTGAATTAAATAAAATTAATTATTAATATGAATTATGAATAATTTAAAATACATAAATGAATATAATTAAATTTAAAATATCTAAATTTCATATAAAAATATGATTAAATAGTTAATTAATATTTAAAATAAATATTAAATTATAATAAAATTTAGTTTTAAATTATTTATTTTAATATAATAAAAATTAATGAATATTATATAAGAGGTTAAAATAAATTTACCTAATTAAAAATAATTTATCTTAATTATTATAAATGATAAAAATATAATACCATTGATATTAATAATTAAATACAATTTTGTTTTTATTTAAAATAAAAATTGAAAATACAAAACAAAAACTAAAAAATAAAAAAAAGTAGAACCAAACGACTTATTAATAAAATCAATGATGTGATTTACAAGTAGATTTCGTGTCATTGAAAATCTAATAAATTACTTTTATGTTAACAAAACATTAACATTTGTGTTTAAATTAAGTCTCTACATAAACAAAGTAAGAATATAATTTACTTATCCAAAATAATCCTTCCAAACAAGCAAATTGAAGTATACTAAAGGTTAAAATTGATGCACCTATCTTAAAAATTAGATATCGAAACAATAATGATATCAGTTGTAATCCCAATCTTGGATTTCAAATGTTCTAAAGATAGCACTTCATCAGTAACATTCAGTTTGATTTCTGAAATTTTAAAAATAACACTATTTATAGTTAATTCTGAACACTTTAGTATCGAGGTCCAGACGAGAGCTGAGGTTCCAAAGGCTTCTTAAGTGTAGAACTTACGATGATAGTATTATTTTAGGCGTGAAATCATCAAAGCTCCAGCACACAACAGGTGTTTCGTCTCCGCATTGTTAACTTAGAGAATCGAGCAGGATTATTTGCAAAGGTAATAGAATCCAAACACAAGATGAACAAGCCATAGTTTTTAGTATAAATTTCCATTCTTTAGGCCATCCCTTTCAATCCCCAATCGCAATCAAGTCCTTTAACGCGGTCGCTACTGAACAACATCGGGTTGCTGACGCAAGCAAATGCGTATACAACCCTTCCGCCTCTGAAATGGATGGCCCAGATCTTCTGGCACAGGCGAGATAGTACGGACTCCGCGTCTCATCCTCTTCTTTGCAATCATTGGATGTTTCACACTTTCATTGATTATTACCATAATAATATTCCACAGACTTGCGTAATCCGTATGTCAGTTTGCCCTAATACTAATGAAGTTAACTTAAGCTGTTAACAGTGAGTAGCTAATGAGAAAGAACCCAACAGCGATCCCTTAATTTAGTTAGTTTTAGTTTATTAAAAAATACATTTGAGAATTTATTTAATAAATTTTGAAATCTTTTTTTCTCTTCACTTTTCTTCGTTCTTATCCTCATTTTTTTCTTCGGAATCTTCGCTTTTGGTTCTATTTTTCACGCCTGAAACTGACCTTGCATGTTTTTGCTTTTCCCACCAAGAGTCAATGGCTAAGTGTGTAAACGGATTCAGGAATCCGAGACTTGCACGCTTCAGGCACAAGTCGAGGGATTTTATTAAATCCACAAATTCATATATTTTATTTACTTTTTTTTTTATTGAGATAGCGATGTATCTATTTGTTTTTTAATTATTATTTTCTGTATAATTAATAACCCAAAGGGTCAATTAAGTACTCTGTGGCGTTTCTTAGGAAGGAAAAAGGGTTATAAGAGAAGAACGTGGAATTGAACACATGTTGATGTATTCAAAGGGTTTGTAAATACTTAAAGAGGAGAACGTGGAATTGAACACAACTTGACTTATTCAATTTGTAGACTGGAATGGACTTTTTGAAGATTGAATGAATTAGTGCTCCTGGTCCTACTTACGAAGGGGTTTGCAGGAAACATTTGTATTTTACGCACAGTTTGATAATGTAATTTAAATTGAGTAATCAATTTTTGCAATATGGAGGTTATGGAAAGCTGCTTTTCTTTTTGTTGCTTTTAAGTAATTCCATGATCCATCTTCCATCTAACAGGAACCTACTGGAATGTGCCTTGTCTCTCTTTTCCAAAAATATAAAATAATTAATAATTGGAAATTCGGGTTTCTGGACCATTGAGATTATATCTGATCTTCACGGAGACAAGACACGCGAACCACTCCATTTTTTCCAACCGCATAAATGGTAATTATGGTTGGTTCAGTTGTTTTCAAACTCGACGTTCCAATTGGATTTGGATTCCTAACCCCATCAATTCTTTTCACGTTTTTCTTCTTCAACACTCCCCTCAATTTAAAAAAAAAAAAACCCAGCATATTCAAATACAGAATGACATGTTTAACTTGTACTATTCAACCTTTACCCCTGTCTCTGTCTAAAATTTCAAAGGAAAATAGACAAAATTGATAAGGGTGATAATTGTATTTGATATTCACTTTGAATACAACAGATGTTATGAAAATTCATAAAATTGGAGTATAGTAGTGGTAATAAAAGAACAAACGAAAGAACCACCAGTTCAACCGGCACAACCAGCCAAATCGGCCGGCCGACCTCTAACCTAATTCCAAAGTCCTATACTTCCGTGTAATTACTTTATTTACAATTTCTTCTTCTTTCTTTTTACTCTTCGGGGTTCTGTTTCGTTACACTCCATTCTCACATGACGGAACAGGCATTAGGATTCTCGTCGCTGAACATCTGGGGCGCTTGCATGTTGTGATAGTCCATTGCGTATCCATGGTGGTCCACCACATACCCTTGATTCATCTGAGGAGGATGATTATATTGATTCACCACATACCCTTGATTCATCGGGTAACCCTGAGGATGATGATTATATTGATTCATCACATACCCTTGGTCAATGTATGGCTGAACGGAATAACTCTGCCCGTAACCACCGTCAAACCAGTAAGACGGACCGGGTTCCGAGTATCCACGATACTCCATCTTATTCACCTCCACCTTAGCACCACCGCCATCTCCTTCCTTCTTCTCAGCTTTTGCCTCACCGCCTTCTTTCTTCTCCGTCTTCCCATCGACCTCTTTTTTATCCGCCTTCTTATCTCCTCCGCCGCCTCCGTCTTTTTTGTCGTCCTTCGCCGGAACTACGTCGACGTTTCTCCTAAGCTTGTCCTTAAGATATGGTACGAGCTCCTTAACGTCCATTGTCCCCGTCACCGTTACAACCTCCTTTGCCGTGTCAACGGCCACGTTTGTTACTCCTGTTAACATGTCGGTCAGGCCACGTCAGATTGCCGTCACTCACTAATATAATATTAATCACCCACTAATATTAATCGAACCTGTCTTGAACAACCGCTTTTGTTTATATTATTTCAATTATAATATTATATACATTTTTTTTTATGTGTTAGTTCACAAATTAAAATTTTCACCTTTGCTTTTCGAGATGATCTTCTTAATCTTCGAAATGCAACCGTCACAATGTAGCCTTACTTTCAAAACCACGGTACTCTGCCACCACCAATATTTAATCACAATTAATTACAACCGCAAATCGTAATTAACGACACACTAATGACAATGTTAATAGCTAACTAAACGTACCTCTTTAGCCGGTTTCTTCTCCTCAGCCTTTTTCTCCTCCGATTTCTTTTCGGATTTCTCCTCGGGTTTCTTATCTCCGCCCCCGCCACCACCGTCTTTTTTGGGCTGCGATACGATGTCGACGTTCTTTCTAGTTTTCTCTTCAAGCCTGGCTTTGATTTTTGCAGCGTCAACTTTGCCGGTCACCGTTAATTTGTTGCCGGCGGTGTCTACAATCACGCCTTCCACGCCTTTAAGGGGGAGAGAAAAAGAGAGAGACGTCTTAGTAAACGATTAGAGTCTAAATAACGACACGTTAGACACAACTAATCTTACTTAAAACTCCTAATGTATACTTTAATTTACTCTGTATGAAGCAGGCAGAGAGCTGAATAAAGGAAACAAAATAAGGAGAAGCTACGGTTGACCACGTGAAATTATCAGAATTTGATGATCAATGAAGCAGAAAAGGAACAAATTGGGTCCTCACCATCCATGTGCTTAACGACGCGTTTAACTTTCTTGGCACAGCCCTCGCAATGCATGTCCATTTTGAAAACCGAAACGGCGGCGGAAGACTTTCCTCCGTCGCCGGCATCAGCCGGCTTCTTCTCGCCGTCACTTTTAGCTCCTTCTTTCTGCAACAGCCAAACAAACAAACGCACGCGTGAGCCACAGAATTAGAGAGAACAATTCAGATAACAGCGAAACTGATCAATTGCTAACCTCAGCACCCATAATTGTACAAGCGCTTAGTCACTATAGTGTTAGGATTTTCCTGAGATGAACTGAATTAAGATTGAAGAAAGATATTACTTTGTGATACAAAAGGAATATATATAGCGGAACAATTATGTGTGGGTGATATGTATGTTAGACGATGGATAGTCATGTATGATGGTGATCATGTATGGATCATAAAAATCGCACGATGAGATCAGCTTCTGTGGGCGTGGGCTTTGCCGCCTGAGTGGACTAATTGTTGCTGTTGAACTTCTAGCCATCGAGTTTTGACTTTATCATGACCTTTCATTAAAATGACGTAGTTAGCGTCCCGAACTTTCTAGTAAAAAGTAAAAAGTAAAACGCAGTGCGATTAAGAGCAGCTTCGGACGTAAAAGACAGACCGTGAATCTTCATGTAACAGAAATCGTTCAAAATTTGGAAGCAAAATTTTACTTTTCGTAAGGGATTTATTCGAATTCGGGTCAAAATTAATTTAGATGTCAATAATTTAAAGAAATTTTCTCATAATTAAAACTCTTTTAAAATATCTCGTAAGCAACAAAAAAAAAAGAAACAGACCTTAATTCATCATGTAAGAGAAACCGTTTAATTCTAATTTAAATATTCTATTTGAGGGGTCGTAACTAGGCATGGATTTAGTTAGTTTTAATTCATACTTAACTTTTTTAAATAAAAAGATATCATTTTATTTAAAAAAGTTGGACCTCGAATCATTCTAAATCTTTTAATAATTCAAATTCGAATTTAATTAAAAAATATTATTTATTCTTTTAATTTTAAAAAAATTGCTTTAAATAATCGAATAGGTGTGGTTGAATAGATAAGGACTCGTCCATCCTTAACCAAAGGTCAGTGGTTCGATTCTTGACTTTAGGTATGGAGCAGTCTTAAATCTTTGAGTCAGCTGTCCCACCCTTTGAGGTGCCTTCCAACCAGCGAGAGGATTAGTCACTGGATCCGCCGGTAGATACCTTGATAAGACCGAAATTTTTTTTTTTGCTTTAAATGACTTGATGGATCATTGTCATCCTTATTTATTTGTATCCTAATTTAATCGTTTCACATTATTGTTAATAAATGTTATCAATTACTCCCTCCGTTTCATAATAAGAGTCGTTTTAGAAAAATACACGCCTATTAAGAAAGCTAATGAAATTATAGATATACCCTTATTA
>JAOSBK010000005.1:44224846-44245952 GCA_027568895.1 Erythroxylum shatona | reverse complement strand
TATGCAAAGCACAATATATTAATTATTATATAATTTTAAACCATATGAAACATAAATAAAAATATATCTAACCAAATCGTTTATATAGATTATAATATAAATAAAACTAATATCAAAAATAAATATTAAAACATATAAAATGTCAAATAATATTACATAAATCTCAAAATAAACTTGAAGATGTGTTTGTGGGTATTGGGGGAATTATGTGTAAAAATATAAAGATAAAGAAGACTAAAAAATAGGCTCATTAATTAATCTAAAAAATTTACATAAAAAGTATTTTTTTGAAAAACTTCAATTTTGAGCTTCTAAAAAAACTGTATTTTAATTTCTAAAAAAATCATTTTAATGAAAAAAGTACTTTTAGATTTTATAGTCAAATACTCATTTTTCTTAAAAACAACTTTTGCTTAAAAAAATGTACTTATTCACCGTCTAAAAACTGATACAAACAGTGGCTGCAACCACTCTTGTGACGACTTTCTGAGCGACCTTAGATGCTTAAGGATAGCCTGTAATGCCTTTGATTCCCCGTCAAATGCCAGAACCACCCGAATTTGATCTATTTTCCGCAATTGTGCTTCAAATTAGAGAATACGTAGATGCTAAAACAGAGGAAATTTGTCAAAACATAGCTTGGATTTCCCATCTTCACTTACGTGAAAGTTGAAACTATGACCACAAAGCAGAGGAGCAAATGAGACACCCTTTGTTGCCTGTTGTTCCGGACTCTGACAGTGCATACTCTTCCCATGAGCTTGCTCAACGTGGTAGTATGAACAACTTCGACCATTTCCATTGATGTTATATCTGTACTCTTCATCAATCTTCTATGCAGTTCAGTTTCTTGAGGACTTGCTTCTTGCTATATTTGTGGTTGGTGGCGGTCCTTGCTCTCTTGAGAATGAGTTTATTGCTAGAGTTGGTGTCGTAGGAGTGGAGTGATTGCACGAGCTCAAGGCTGTGCATTTAGGACCATTTCCATTGCTCAACCGTTTTTTATCTCTTGAGCCCTTTGTAACATTTGAAAATTTCTCTCTTTCGCTAGCCTTTTATTAACATGCCACCACTAACCTTCTCTTTATTATCTCATTCTATCTTTGAGCTCATGTTCACCATCTCTTAACTTACAGACTTCCTTTCTTTTCCTCCTTGTGTTGTTATTTCTTACAAAGTTGAAATCTTTCAGACTCATCCTCGAGTTTTGGCATTGGCAGATCTTGGGGACTGCACCACAAGCTTAGTGGCGGCTGTTTGATCATTGATATGACTAGCTTATCTTCGATTTTCATTGCCAGGAAGAAAAGAAAGACATCAGAATCAGCTCTGAAATTATGGAGTAGGTTCTTATAGCATCAATGTCGACTACTTCGTTTATGTTCTGATTTAATTTGAAACTATATCATTCTGGCATAACTTCCATCAGGATGGTTTCTCAATAGATGTGAACGTGATCCTTGATCCACTACTTTCGCATCCTCAATTACAGCCATGAGATGGGCATTTCTTATAGTCGATAACCGACATGCAGCAGCAATAGTGTTCTTTCCTGTGCAAGCACCATCTATACCCTCCTGGACGAATATCTCAGACTCAGCATCTAATGCACTTGTTGCTTCATCAAGTAGCATAAGCACTGCCTTGCTTAACAAAGCACGAGCAACGACAACTTTCTGCTTCTGTCCCCCAGATAACTGAACTCCCTTCCTCCCTGCAGATGTCTTATACTCATTTGGCAATGCAGATACAAACTAATGAGCATTGACCGAATTAGCAGCTTCAACAATTTCAGCCTCAGTCGCTAATTCCTTTTATCAAACAGTTAAACGCAATTAATATAGTATACAGTAAACAATTCTTCTCGACAGTGTCCTAGTTCTTTTGTAACGGTAAATTGAAGAATAGGTCAAGAAAAATTGAAGAAAACAAACAAGAAAATGATTAAACATGTGACCAGACCAATCTGCTTATTCGGTCAATTAACTTCTAAGAATAAGAGTTTTTGACTTTTGACCAAATTAGTTAATTATTTAATTACCTGTTAATTCGGTCTCCTTTAATGACATTTAAATTAGTACTTTTTTTCGATGATTAAAAAATTTAACCGATTTGGCTGATTCAACTTAAAAATCTTGAACTGTCTGACTTTTCGATTCAGTTTATAATTTTTCGATTTGATTTACTTTAATAACTCTGGTTGTTAAAAATATCAATTTATTAATTAATCAGTTAATTTTTGTTAATTACAAATTAATTTTCATTTAATAATATATTTTTTAATTAAACTTTAAATTTTTAGATGGGTAAAGATAATTTTTTCAATCATATTTTAAATTCTTTATTTTTATTCAATTTTTAGTCGATTTTATGACTGTTTAATACTTTGTTGAACTTTTTAAACCTCATATCTATTGTTTTCCTTGTTTAACTTTCGATTTGATTATTGCTTTTTGTAAATTTTAGCAGAGAAATTAAAATGAGCTAATATGTACTATTTTATTCAATTAAACATTCCAAGTCAAATTGTATTGTATAGCCGTCAAGATTTGACTTTTATGACATAATACAAAAGTATTAGAAACCAAATTATTAAAATTAGAAATGTTACTCTGAAATTTATTATTTTCTGCAGTGCTTTAATGTACATGTCACCGTCGTTTCATATTGCTGGTATTGTACAGTTGCGATAATGTAAAGCAGTGTCAATCCCATTAATCCAGTCCATGGTAGCTGATGTGGCAATATCTAATTGGGTACGAATGTACCTACATACCCAAATCCCATAATGAAGAAAGCCGCCGCTTGAAGTGATAGATATACAAAGAAATGGTCTTTTCCAAAGTGTAGATCATAGATTGCACAGTACAACATAAAAATCCCCATCATCAGCTCCAAGACATGAACCCTAAGTCAGAAGTTAGAAGATCCGAGTTAGTAGGTGCTCAATTTCCTCTTCTTTTTTCGGTGATTTTAAGATTAGTTACCTGTCTCCAATGCAAGATCGAACTTTCTTGGATGATTTGACAGTGTGCTTTTGCCTGACGGTGTTCCCAAGCTTCTCGGTAACAACCCATTCGTGTGATCGATTTGCCTCCGCGAGTCCTATAAAGGCAGCTTTGGTTCGATGAAGGGACATGACATTTTCAAACAATATCCAAAACACGACCAAGTGGAGAGACCTGTCCAAATGTAGAGACTACCAATGAATTGAACATGTAGGCCTCCATATCAGAACAAAAAAATAACATTTCTGTAACTTGATGATACCTGGGAGTACACGCTGCGTTGAGAATAGTTATAGTGAGTGGAATATAGATAGCTATCAGCTTGGTAAGCCTTATCTCCGGGACCAAAATGCTGCAAGGTATGACTATGCAGTAAAAGAAGAAAGTGACCCAGTGTGCAACTATCTTCCTCACAAAAAAGAATGCATACAGGATATGAATTCTCTTGAATACTGATACCCTCTGCACAGATCACATAATGCTTCAATTCCTACTTCTAAATTTGGCACGTTATTTTGTTGAAGGTTAAATGGAAATCATCACTTTTCTTACATCGGAAAGGAGTATTTCTCTGGTCATTTTCCTGAAGAGATTGGCAGGGCCACAAGACCAACGGTGTTGCTGAAAGCGATATGTCTTGAATGTACTTGGGAGCTCATTCTTGACCTGAAAAGCACATCACTAGAAATGTTGTAAAAGACAGCAAAAGAAGCATGAATGGGATGAAACATTGGAAGCTTTTTTTTATATACTCTCGGAACTTCAGCCACATAAAGCAGGAAATCTAGATAAGACTGTTTACGTGATACAGCACTCACTCCCAAGTCCCCTATAAACAAAAATTTCCAGCCCTTAAGGCTAGCTCGGACTGCGAGGTCCATATCTTCTACTGTTGTTCTATCTTTCCATCCACCAGCATCCTCTATTGCTTGAATTCGCCATACACCAGCTGTCCCTGCATTTAAAATCTCAGGACCAATTTCATCTTGTGAAATAATCCTTTACGTCCGAAAAACATATAGTTATTCTAGCTGAGGGAGTTTAGGTACCATTGAACCCGAAAAATGAACAGGTTGAGGAGCCCACTTCCTGCTCCACACTGAAGTGATAGTCCAGAGACATTTCCTGCAGCCGAGTCAACAGACACTCATCTGCATTCACTGAAGATTGAAAGAGACCATTATGTTTTATTTTAAGATGCTACATTTCTAGTTGATGGTATCTTGACAGTTGACATGTACATAAAACCTTACCGAATTTCCACCTAGCCTGAACCAACCCCAATTCGGGATTGTCGAGCAGATATGGAATGGTTCTGCAGAGAAAATCCTCCTCAGGCTGGAAGTCTGCATCAAAGATTGCAACGAATTCACAATCTTTGACATAATTCTTCTGCAGTCCTTCTTTCAATGCGCCAGCCTTATAGCCGTTCCTATTATTCCTGGTTTCATACTTCACATTCACACCCTTTCCTATCCATTTCTTGCACTCCAATTCCACCAGTTCCTGCGTATCCTTACGAACAAGTCATTACAACTTGGGAAAATTCAAGAGACTTTGAGTTGGTTGAATTTGAAGTATTGAAGATACCCGTAGCACTTGATTGGTGGAGTCATCAAGCACTTGAACTATAATACAATCAGATGGCCAAGAAAGTCCACATGCAGCCCCAATGGAGAGCTTATAAACCTTTCCAAAACAAAAAAAGTCCAAAGAACATAACACTTTCAAATGATTTCCTAATGATTGTCGAAATAGATGATGTCATAACCATCTAATTCGGACGAGCATAACCGACTAATAAGCGAATATTATAGGAAAAGACGTAATATAGATACAAAGTTAATACAAATTCATGCAGGTAAGTCAATTCTTATCAGCAGAGGCTTGCCATCAGTTTTGGCTCATTTCCATGCCTGCATTTGTGTTTATAACTCTCCCGAAACGGTACAAAGTTTACGGAGACCTCTAGTTTTCGAAATTTAGAGACAACCCATATAAGCACTCACACTGTTTCTCAATCGAATTTAGTAATTACCCAACTCTTTTTTTTTTTTTTTTAACAAGTCAATGACATATCAACTGAATCTGAGATGAGTTCGCTCATGGAATATACTGACAACACATAATTGAAAAGAAAACAAATTAGACTACTTGCTAATTTTATATGGCATGTTCGAAATAATCTCATGTAAATATCATCAATCAACATTACAAGTAAGTCGTTTCTGATCTGAGCAGGAGCCTCGGCGAATAATAATAATATGCAGAGGAACCAGATGATCATTGATCGAAGAATCAAGCCTACGATAGTTTCACATCATAAGAAAATAGAATTCAATTGCCAGTTAATACATATACTAACATGTGACTATAATATCTTTTGTATTTACTATGATTTTCATTTGGAAAGAAAAATATAGATACAAAACATAGATGTAATACATGTATTTACCTCCTTCTCGTTATACATTGGTATTTGAACCAGAACAGTTGGATAGTTTCTTGATTGCTCCAGGTCTTCTTTAACGCCATCCAACTTGTACTTGGTGTATCTTTTCTTGCCCAAAAGTTTGACAGAAAAGATGACAATTGCCATGTAAACTCGTTCAATAAAGAGCATCAAGGACATGACTGAGCATATCATGATAGCCAAGTTGAGGAGAGGTACAACTAATGGAGCTTGTAGAGCTTCCCAGGCATAGTTTAGGCTGCTCCTAATATCTATCACTCCCACCTTAGGCTCTTGATAAAGAACTGAACTTCTCATATTGTCTAGCTAGCTATTCTGTGGAAAGGGAAGGTCCAGTTTTGTCTTGTCAAGAGATTACTAAGGGGCAGTGACACGATGCAGGGAATTGAGCACATGCAGAAGTGGTCTCAGTCGAATGATGCACACTTGTAAGGTGCTGTATCATGGTTAGCTTAAATAGAGAAGCAAAGAGGTGAAAAGAAAAGATGGGGTTGGGTTTGGGCTTTAGGTGGAAGAATTTAGTGTTCTGAAAAGAAAAGATAATTTAGAAGAGGAGTTTAATTTGAAGAGACACACATGATACATGCATGCAACGGTGCTGTAACATATGTAATTGATAGCTGGATATCTGGCCTTTGTTGCCGACAGCTACACGATCCCAACATTTATAAGCAATGACTATGTTCTATGATCATAAATATTTCTCTTTTTCATTTTAATCCACAAGACATTGTCAAATATATTTGTTCCTACAGACATTGTAAAATTCATGTCAATCAATCCAACTGATGGCTATTTGATCGTTTTCCAAATTGAGGGTTATTAGTATGCTCTACTAATTTATTTTACTTTTTTGGTTCTGAGTAACTAAATTAAATTTTTTAGAAAATTTCTATTCTCTGAAAACTAGTCCCATCACCTCCTGAATCTGTTTTGCAGGAGGAACTGAGCATTCATGGTGCTTCTGCTTTGAAGTGCTAAGCCATAAACGGTATTAGCGGTGGGAGAAAATGTTTCTCCAAGGACAAAGCAAGCAGCTTGGAAGAGAAGAGATCACCAATTGTGAAACAACTTATGGAGGATAAACCTTGTGCAGAAACAAACAGATGTTATGTTTTTGTATGCTTGATCATACGTGGCTTCAGAATAGAACAATTTTCTTTTTGGATAAATTTGACATGCGTAGTTTGCGTGCATTAGGCCAAGAGCATTGAGTTCAACAGCCTGTGAAGCACATCATCTATATTGTTCGATTCATATGTCAGGCGTAGTACAAATATGGTCTCTTGTTGTGGCGTTCACTTGAAAAAAACAGATCAAAGTAGCCTTCTGCTTCAAGTTGGGTTTGTGTATTTTCAGGAAAAAGCCAACACTTCAATCAATTTGTCCTCATCCTGTCAAAGGATATGCAGGTCATGGGCAGAGAAACAAACATGGCATGTTCATATAAAGTTCTTTAGGAGAAAATGCCACAAGGATTCTGAAGAAATTGTGGTTTCAATATGGATTTGCAAATGCTGTCACAGGAGTTTGCATTCATTTCCATCTTCCACAGTCACCTTTTCTCTTGCATGCAAAAGATCTTGAGTTGACATTATAAACTGTATATTTTTGAGGCTGCAGTATACACAATTTACGTTGGCGTGATCTTCTTGGATCCAAAGAAAGAATTGTTCACAGATAACAAAGTAAGCCGCCAACTAATGTACCCAGGCTGTTCTTAAATCCACTGGGTTTGGATCAAGTTTGTTTGGATTTTTCTTAATTTATTTAATTTTTAGTTTAATTTATTTTAATAAATTTTATTATTAAAAATTGATCGATTTATTAATTAATCAGCTGATTTTCATAAACTAATCAATATTTATTAACTATAATAAATTAAGGATGACAATAGGGTTCGAATTTGACCCAACCTATCCAACAACCCAAAATTTCACCTACTGGTAGTGACAAAATAATTCTATTTTGTCAAAAACAGTTTCATTTTGACATTTTATTTAAAAAATTCTAGCCCGACTCAGTTTATTGTCATCTGTATAATAATTATTTAATTTTTATTTAATAATCTCCTACTTAAATTAATTTTAAAACAAAAATAATTTCTTTCTTCAATTTTGTTTTATTTTTTCAATTGAATTTAATCTTTATTATATATCAATTTTATAAAAATTTAATATTATACTTCAAAATTTTTTTTATCTTAGTCCTAAAACATCTCTTCAAACGTATGCATAAGATGAAAATCCAAATGCTTCACCAGACACACAAAATGAGTTCTGTGCTAAGCCTAGTCCAATAACTAGTGATTGGGCTTTTAAGTAGATAACAATGAACGAGTTCCTCTTACTTTGCCTTTTCCCTTGTCCCTTTTACTTTTTAACATTAGAACTTATTGTGTTCAGCTGTCAAAAGGACAGAATTTTCCGGATATAAAAATTAGAATTTGGTCTTAAATAGTAAATTTCCTCTTTTAAATTCATAGTAATTAATGGAATTCTTCTCAAGCAATTTCTAGTAAATATTAAATAAATTTTCTTTGTTTTATTTTTTTAAAAAAATACTCAAATCTTTTCTATTTTATCATTGATTTATATTTCCATGAGTTTCTAATTTCTTCTTTCTTCTTTCTCTTCTTTTTATTGGCCTATTCATTATTTATCCTTATCTTCATCTTCTTCTCTATTCTAAGGTCCTTCGCAGTCTTATTTTTCTTGTTTTTCTTATTTAATTTGCTTTAAACCTTTTTCTATTTCTATCTATTTTCATGAAAAATTAAAAAAAGAAGACATTAACTGGGCGTTTGATTCACCTATAAAAATAAATAAGGAATGAAATGGTAATTCTTTATAAATATAATAGAAGAGGAATATAATAGAATAGAATATTTATTATTTAGTTTGGATTGTTCCTAAAAATTTCTAATGATGATGTAACGTTAATGTTTAGTTTGAAAACATAAAATTGAAATAATAAAAGAATAATTAATAAGAATATCAAAATTTATTATTATAGCTAAGTAAATACGGAGATTTTTTAAGGATATTTTTGTCCAATAGATTCTTATTTTTATTTCCAATCAATTTGAAATAGATAAAAATAAAGAGGAAGATGAATTTACTTATTCTTTAAGCTCAATGAATAAGTAAACCTCTATATTATATATTCTGTATATTTTCTTTAACCAACCAAAAAATAACTTATTATCAAAAATAGAGATTCCAGCCAATCAAATACTCCACGGGAAAAAATACCACACCCTTACAATTTCACCAACGTTTAGATACTAAACCATCATCCATTACTCAAATGCCAAAGGCTGATTGGTACGTACAATTCCAAGCTTTCACTTTACTATAATTTTACTTGCACTCTTTAAAGACTTCATTGGTTTGGTTTCTCAACTTCTTAGGAATGGCAAATCCTGACAAAGCTGTCCACTAAGCCATGATGTTTTAAGCAGAATTTCATGTTGAATTGTATTCACACTGGATGAGCACTCGAGCATGCTTGACTCAGAAGTGCAAGCCCTGCGGAAGCCAACAAAGTAAAGAGATGATGATGAAGAGGTCCCTTTTATAGCATTGGTACACATGAGACTGATTTACCTCGAGATATGACCGATTCCTAATCTTACCTTGAATTATGAGTGCTCCGTCAGATGAAAGCACCTACTTTCAGAAAATCAGAGAACCCTTTTGTCCTTTAAATCTTTCAACCTTTTCGTGAGGTACAAGCTTCCTCCCCATCTACACAAGATCTCGTTATTATTTTGTTTAACGAGTGCGATATTGAGTGAACCAACTCACGGGAGTCATCCAGCTTCAGTCAGAAGAAATGAGAAGACAGATTCTTTCCAAATTAAGAATTCACATCATCTTTCAACCTTTTTCTTTTCGGGACAATTTTGGCTCCTTTTGGCAAAGACATAGTGAGGCATATATTCCTTTTGACAGTGAGGGGGTTGATAACTAGCTTATCAACAAATATTTTCACTTTATAGGGACCGAAATGGGCTAAGCCGAGCCTAAGTTAGTAAGCCTGACCCATGTCGTTTCGGCTGAGCCGAAATTATTATTACCTTTAAAAATCAAAACAATATCATTTTGTCGTTACTCGTCAGACCTCAACTTGGGCAGAAACTCGTTGATCATAGGCTGGTCCAGTTTGACCGGCTCATCCCTATCAATTCATGGTTAGTAAGGGTTAGATAGAATTACTTATTAGATAAATTACTTATTAGATAAATAAAATCTGTTTTAGTTGTGATTTATGCCAATTTAATTAAAAATATTATTATTTTCGATCTTAAATTAGATTTGATTTCCGAGATCAAATTATTATCACAAGAAATGAAAAAGTGAAGTAAAAAAAGAAAATTATATTTTAAAGAGATAATTTAGGAGGGTTCATGAAAAAAGTTTAATAAAATGAATTTAATTTTAATACTTTATTTATAAATATCATGTTAATTAATATGAGTACATTATATATATTAAGTGTTACTATTTACTAATTATATGAAATTGGTTAGTTAATTTAAATTATTATTTGTCATGTTATCTCATTTACCAATTTGCATAATAGCAAAACCACATCAGATCCAAGCCCACTTAATTGATATAAATCAAGGACCGGATCCATATACCAATTAGTTTTTATCAATTTAATAATAAAAAAGTAAATAAATTAATTGGTGTTGAAAGGAAGGAAACTGTAGCAATAACTTCTCGTTCGTACTAAAACTAAACCTCAAATTTCCCTCTTTGTTTTATAAAGCTCAGAACACAACCCCCAACACACACACTCATCTACAAACTCTCCTTTGTGTTCTCAGATCACCAAAGCCTCCATCTTCTCCTTTTGCTTTCTCTTCTCTTTGTCATTTCGTCACACATAACCCAATCCCATTGATAAACATCTCTAGTCTCTACTACTAGTACTACTACTGCTGTTGTTAACGGATCTTTGACTTTTCTCATATCCTATCTAGCCATCGTACAATTTGTATCTAAATGGTTTCCGGTGGGACCCGCCAACCAGACGACGGGGACAGGAACCCTCCGGCGGCATCTAGGGCCTCGGCAGCTGCCACCAGGTCTTGGGGCAACGTTACCACCGTGTCCGGCCAATCGGTGTCGACCAGTGGCAGCATCGGCTCTCCGTCGAGCCGGAGTGAGCAAGCCATGGCTACTCCGGCGAGTGATAGCACTTTCCTTAGGTTGAACCATCTCGATATCCACGCCGACGACGCCGCAACCCAAGAGGCCGCCGGGTCAGTCCCTCTACCCAGTCTCACTTGAGGGTCTTGTTTCGCTTTACTTTGTGTTTGATCCAATTGTTTGATAGTTTTGGTTATCCAATGTTATTTACAGTTCAAAAGGCTTACGATGCTGGCTTGTAATGCTCTTTTTCGTTTTTTAATCTTGTATTTTGTGCAAAAGTGCGCCAATTATTAAAATTTTTATTGAATTGAATTTGATAATGTCCATGAAACCTTTTTCTTTTTGTGGTAATTCTGTCTTTTTTAGATTTTTGTTTTGTTTTGTTTTTTAATGCTTTGAAATGCTTGAGAAAGTTGAGAAAGAAGCTGATAGGGATGACGCTAGTTCTGCATTTCGTTGTCTTTGGTTATCTGTGGTTACATTTGTATTTTTTGGGTATATTTTTGGGTGGAGTTGGATTGTGTGGGATTGTTTCATGGACTTTTAAGAGTATGTTCTTTTTGTATCATGGGATAGAGCTGTATTCTGATTTGTGTGTTAATTGCTTCTTTTCTTTATAACAGTAACAAGAAGAAAAAAAGAGGTCAAAGAGCAGTTGGAGCTGATAAATCTGGTAGAGGACTTCGTCAGTTTAGTATGAAAGGTATTTGTTTACTTCTGCTATCTGTTTTGAGTTTTCACAGCTTAAGATATTATGAATAAAATATGTCTTATTCACTTGCCCTCCATGATGAGTTTTCTTACCTGACTTAACAGTTTGACTGCTTTGATTACTTGCAGTGTGTGAAAAGGTAGAAAGTAGGGGGACAACCACTTACAACGAGGTTGGTGGTTAAGTTTGAAACAAATTAGTGAAGTTTATTTAGTGTTTATTGCCTACTTGTTTAATTGCAATGCTGTCGTTTGACCTGCATGTGAGATAGGCATATGCTGTTGAGCTGGCTATGACTCTTCACTCCTGTTGTGTGGTGGAATAAAGGATTGTTGCAAGAATGACTTAGAATAAGTAGCAACTAGTCCTAGGGTTTTCTCATCGATTTTGTCATGCTGGGTGGAAAGACTAAATTATCAAAATTCCATGTTGCCAGGGTGGTTGGCATCTTTTGGATACTATTTTTCAAATTAAGGGTGAAGAAAACAGTGCATACATATTGCTTCCACTTTGGATGTTAAGGTGACAAGTGGATAGAGGTTTATATGTTTTCTATAATCTTAGAGCTGGAGTAGAATTCCATATGATGAAAGTTGTGTTTCCTTTCCTGCTTCCAATTAGAATTACAGATGTGTCAGCGCATCTTTCACTTCTTTCAATGCTAGAAAGCGATTTTGACGTACCATGTTGATATTTTTCGTAGTTGGAGAATTAGTCTCCATGAATGGCTATGTGCTGCTATAATCATCTTAAATAATGTTTAAGATGTGCTGCTATAATCACTATTTAAATAATGTTTGCTGACGTTTTCATAGTTCTGAAGCCTACAGTGCTCACTGACTGGGTGCGTGCTTGCGCATGATTCATCCTTTTTTATATTGGTTTTATAGATTTTGACAAAACTTTCTTTTGTCGTTGTGCTTCCTGTATAAATCTGAAACAAAAATTGTGACTACATGTTTTTCTATTGTATAACAACTCTATAATCAGCCTCTCAGATTTTCTTAACTATTGCTTATCTAAGAATTTCATGCAACAATAGGTTGCAGATGAACTTGTAGCAGAGTTTGCTGATCCTAATAACAGCATTTCATCCCCAGATCAGGTCTGCCATTTTTTTAACTAAAGATGATTGGTACCTTTTTCCATTCTTTATTTTCAAGGCAAATTAAAACTTACACATGCGATTCTCCTTGAATTTTATGTTGACAGCAACAATATGATGAAAAGAACATAAGACGAAGGGTATATGATGCCCTGAATGTACTCATGGCATTGGATATCATATCCAAGGATAAAAAGGAAATACAATGGAAGGGTCTTCCTCGAACCAGTCTGAGTGATATTGAAGAATTAAAGGTACAAATGGAAGTTTTGTTTGTTTGTGTTGATTATAGAAAGAAATTTCTTTGCTTTTGTTTTTCGATTTCATATGATGTTATCCAAATTTTTGGATGTGTCTTAATCAGGCTGAGCGTCTTGGACTGAGAAACAGGATTGAAAAGAAGGCTGCCTATTTGCAAGAACTGGAGGAACAAGTATGGACTTAATTCTGTGGTTTGAATGTTGAGTTACTAGGTACATACACTTAGGTTGATATGCCCTGGTGTTGGAAGTACGTACTAACTTCTTACTCCTTACACTAAGTTCATAGGACTTCAGACCCTGGTCCAACGGAATGAGCAATTATACAAATCTGGGAACCCTCCTAGTGGGGGTGTGTCCTTGCCTTTTATTCTGGTGCAGGTAAATCTATCTCTCATATTTGATTATATTATGGATATTCTCTAGAATATCAACCGATGATCAGTACATACAAGGTTTAAGAGCAGTCCTTTCATGCAGACATGCTAAAAGATAGGACTGATTCCTTACTTCCCCTAGAAGAATCATTGTCAGTGGGACCATAAGGAGACATTACTCTTTATTATGGACATTGTACTATTATCTCTCATATATTCTTGCATGTAAACTTGCTTGTCTTGTCTGTTGGGCAGACACTTACAAATAAGTGAGATGGATTGGGGACTGGATATTTTTGACTGATAAAGATAGATTTTTGTGTGGCCATCAGTTGGTTGGTATGTACTTTCTAGGTTTAAGAGTATGCGTCCATACCAACCTGGTGCAAGTTGCTGGGATGAAAGTCAGTAGGTACATGATGTGAAAACCAGTATGGTGCTGTTGTCTTAAGTTCTGAAGTTTGAGTAGAAGTGTAGAACTTTATTGGTTTTTGTGGCTGCTGGAAGAGGAACTGTGATTTCTGGTCTTACAACTAGGCTGTACTCTCTTCAGTCATCATCATGTAAGGAGTACTGTAAAAGTACGGTACTTTTTTCTTTTTCTATGAAATACTATTTGAACTAGGAAAATGATCAACGCCATGGGTGACAGCCATGCGTTAGTTCAACAGGCAAGCAGAGCATTAACCGGATGTCAAATTTAGAAATTTTCTGGTCAAATGGAGTTAGTTGTGCTCTTTTGTCATTCTGATGTTGAGTCGGAATGTATTTGTGATTCTTAGACTGTCATTCTTATGTTGTGTTGAACCGATACAAGTTGTAGGGTTAGTAATGGAGTATGTCTAGTAACTGAGTACTGGAAGGGTATTCTAATGTTGTACTAAGTTCCCATGTGATAAATTGTTGAAAAATGTGATGGAACTTGTTGGCAGAGATAGCTATCATAAAGATCTTTGTGCTTGAAGTAAAGGCTATACTTTGGTACCAGCTTCGTATTCTACATTTACTGGCACTTAGGATATGATAATTCCAGATTAATCTTCTTTATTGTGAGGCCTCAAGTTCCTTTCAGCTTGAAGTTGATTTAGTCAGACATAAAAGCTCTGACGTTTTTCTGAAATGAAATTACTCGAAACAATTCCATGTGTAGTTCTCTTAATGCAATTATAGGCTTCTAATATCAACTTCCTTTCTATGTGTTAAGCTAGCGGATTTGATATTCCAATCATGCATTTGTATGTATCATTTTTCTGTTGCATTGCTTATTTCTGGTATTTTTTTGTAGACACGCCCTCATGCAACTGTTGAGGTTGAAATATCAGAAGATATGCAGCTTGTACATTTTGACTTTAATAGGTAAGATCGTGTGTAAGGTTATTGTCTTTCGTTCATAAAAAAGGAAGTGCGTGTCTCCTTTATCCACTTGAACATAAATTGATGTGGAAACCATTACTTTATACTCATCAAGCCTGCTTACTTCACTGTGACTATTGCGTAACATTGACTGCACTTTTGGTGGTAGAGGTGCAGTGTTCTACCAGTGCAATACAAAAGATACCACATTTTTGTTGCAAATGAAATTTGTGGATCCGTGTTATTGCTCCAGTTGATAGATTATTATTTTAGGCACAGATAACATCTTTATGGTATTATACTTGCAGCACCCCTTTTGAGCTGCATGATGATAATTACGTTCTGAAGGCAATGAAACTATGTGAGGCACCAACATGCGCTGATACGGCAACAATATCTGCTGATGCAGGCGAAAGTTCTGGCATTTCCAATACGTGCCAACTTCAAGTCTGTCCTCAAAGTGCGAAAACCCCAACTAGGCCTCCTACCTCACCCCCTCTTCCTGGTATTATTAAAGCACGAGTCAAGCATGAGAATTAGTATCTGGTTTCGAGCTTGATCAATGGGTGTAACATTAGCTGCAGCTGTATATCTTGTAAAGTAATTTCATTAGGTGCGCACCTTCACCATTTTTTTCAGTTTTGCCTTCATCTGGAGGAATTCAGTTAAGCAGAACAGCCCCTTGCTTTAGACTTCAATGGAACTTCTGGTTCAGTCAAGTTCTCAGTATTAGAGGATTCACTACTGTGATTGTGAAATCCCTTCTGTTTTTTTTTTCCCCCCTTCACCTCTATACTTTCTCCAGTGTAGTAAAGTAGTAGCTTTGTAGTCTGTGTTAGGCTACAGAATAGTCTTGTTACATACAGCATTAAAGATTGAATTTCAGAAATTAGACAGCCTTATAGAACATGTCATTTATGCGTTTCCTGTTTCAACAATGGCCTCCTTTTTCTCCTTCGATGGGAAAAGAGTAACAGGATCTGGTGTTCTGTTGTGCGATGGATTTTGAAGCTTAAAATCTTATTTCCTAACAGAATTTTGATTACGTTGCTATACTTCAGTCTGTTGAACTTGACTTCATTCCTTCCCTACCCCCATACTAGTTTCTACATTATCTCAACCAGCAGGTTCCTTCACTTTCACCGGCATATTTGTAAAATTGATATTTGGGAATGATGATTTTTTTGGGTTCTCTTCATGGTTGGGAATGTTAGATTGTGTTCCTTATTTTTTAACTTTTGTTGGTGTAAGGACGATGGTTAAAGTGATGAAGGTACTGCCCACATGTGTCTTATTGAATCTATTTGCAGATGAGTTGTCTGTATCTGTGTGGGGTATGATGGAGACATGTCCTTAATAAAAGAGTAATCGAGAAAGCAGGGGACGTCAGGGGATGTATAAGACGAAGGTAAGAGTTCTTCTGGCGTTCGCCCTCCGCTGGAATTATTTTACTGAATACCGATGGATCCAAACGACCTACGGATGGACATGCGTCAGCTGGTGGCTTGCTTCGGGATTTCACGGGCATGTGGGTGGCAGGTTTTTTGCTAAACATTGGCATCTCCGGGAGCCTTGATGCAGAACTATGGGGACTTCGCCAAGGGTTGCTCTTAGCGAAAACGACTAACACTAGACTTTTGATTGTCGAACTTGATGCTATGGTTGTGCAGTTTCTCAGACGTGGAGTTAGTACTTCACACCCTTTTTATACTATAGTCACTAATTGCTTGGAGCTCCTCCAAGGGGGATGGATTGTTGATATTCGACACATTTACCGTGAAGGTAACCGTTGTGCGGATTGTCCTGCCGATTTGATTCATTCCTGTCCGCCGGGCCTCACATATTGCGCAGCCCCTCCAACTCCCTTACATCCTTTACTCACGGAGGATCGCGAGGGAATTCTACTCCCTTAACCTTTATTTCTGTTCATCCGAAGAAAAAAAAAAAAAGTTAGAATTGTTATAACGGTCCAAATCAAACTCTGTTTTACTGCATCCTCTACTGTATCCAAACCCAACTCAGCACTATAATGCAAAAAGTGTCAGCACCATAATCCAACCAGTGTCTGGAGCGATATCTGATTCATACAAATTTGGATCTAAAATCTTATCGTACTGCAAAACGTTTCTGCATGTGCTGTATAGGCCTATCTATCCCATGTGCTACATACGCCTATCTGTTCCATGCTCGCTGCCTACCATATCTTGTGTACGCCTGATAAAGAATTGAAGTCGAAATGCACTGCACGAGAGCTCTATCTTTCACTTTTCAACGCTTAGTTTGGAAATTTCATCAACCAAGTCGTGTTATTCATCTGCATTTGCACCTGCATCTTTCCTTATTACCACCGGATTCTTCTGTAGAAGTATTTGCTGCCGATTTTAGCTGAGTACATTGCTAGTTGGTATAGAGAGAGGTGCAGGTGCAAGTGCAGATGAATGCCACCTTGGTCTTTATAATAATATGCCCTCTTGCTCTCCTTCAAGTGGTTGAAGGTGCATAGTAAGGTTCCTTACATCTTCACCAAGGTAAGAAGTATTTTAAAATACCCTCAAAATTTATGCATTCATCTACCAAGGATTGGTCTTTCTTTTTTCTGTCTGACTGGATTGCTGGTTTACAAGTGTCGACCAGGACCCCTTGTGTTTCTTCTGGAGCAGCAAGTAAGGTGAGGTTTGTTAGATAAAGATGTAGCTATTAATGGTGATGTTATAGTCTAATGACCAACAAACGAAAGGAGAAGCTCTTGATATTGAGCTGGTTTCAGCAGTTTCTCCTGTTTCTAAACCTCTGTTCATTTACTTTAGTTCTAGGAATAGCAAACTAAACCAAAAGCAAGTTATTGAGGCATGTTATTGAAATATTGTGAAATGGCACATTTTTTCACTTCATACAAACATAAATTCAGGTTTCTTTGCAGAGCATAAGCCGACAATATTTGCAGTAGAACGACGAATGCTAGGTTTAGGTGAACACAGTACACACTAGTCGTTATGAAGTGTTCCTTGTTGGCTAATTGTACATTATAGCCATCATGGGAAGTACTCATCATCAGGTTTTGGTTATGTTACGCACAATTCCTTGTTTCATATTCATGGTATGCACAGGAAACTGATTGTCCAGGTCTACCAAAATTTCTCACTCAGTGCCCTGTCTTGTTTCATAAACAAATGTTCCATGGCGAATTGAACTTTAATAATAAAAGCTTGCTTCATATAGTACGTCATATTCACAAACTCATACAACCCGTCTATTGTCGGGGATCTACATAATATGCGGATTTTAATAATACTTAAAAGTAATAAAATTCTAAATACTTTTTCCATGCCAGTACTTCTAATCCATTTATAATTTGGTTTAGATCATTAAACTTCTACTGGGAAAGAACTTGTACTTCAATTCATATCGGATCTTTAACCAATATATGTATAGGCACTGAACTGGATTCGCAGATTCAAATTTTCTGCAGCTATTTGCCAACAATGAAACTTCATGATCAATAACGTTCAGGATTCAACAGCACAGGATTTCTCCTATCAAGAACAGGCAATTGCTGGTTGAAATTAGTCAACTACATTACATTTGCTAGTGCTTTTCTTTTGCTATTTGATCAATTTATCATTTAGAAGATCAAGAACGAAGCTTCATGGTCTCTATCGTAAATTGCATCTTTATAAAATTGATACTGCAGAAACCGAATCCACCAAATAGTGGAATGTACATGATACGATCCAGCAGAAAATTACTGGCCTTTACTCTGTAGCAAATCCAACTATTAATTATTAAAGAAGGCATGCTTAGAAAACCGATGTTTCCTCCAAGGTCGAGAGGCCTGTGTTAACTGAGTACCATTTCAAAGTGCAAATTAAAATGACAGAAAGCTCATATTGACATAAGTTTGGGGCCATTGTCTGGCATTCCCATCCCAGCAGCCAATTCTGCATCAAGTTGAGTGTGTGGAGCAGGTCCCATCATTTGCTTCACACTGTATTTGGCAAAAAAGAACATAAGAGAATAACTTATCCATGTTTTACAATAAACGCAACATATTTTGGTAAATGGGAGCGAGGATCACATAACAGGCAGATCCCATAGGATGAAAATGGATTATGAAAACATTGTACTTCACCAGCTAATATATATCTAATACTAAGTTGATTCTTGTTCTCAAAACCAATCCAAGGTAAGAAGAAAACAAAAGCTAGGTAAAAGTTTATTTCCAACTGTTTGATGAAGAACACTACTCAGCCCGATACTAAGTCAAGTGTAGCCATTTAGACATTAGCTCTACCTATGGTCGCTTAAACAGGCGTAGTACCATCCAAAAGAAAGTCTAGGACAACTCTAGCTTGTAAATGCAAGCATTGAAAAATGTCGGGAACGGAGTTTTCTTAATATATACTTTAACAAAATAAGATACTTCCATCATTAGAGAGCAATAAGGAAACCATTAAGCTAGAAACTTTAGCACTCCAAGAAAGGTACAATACAAACAGAGATAAACGATAGGAACAGATGCTTGGTGGTAGTAAGTTAAGTTCAGAGTAATATACCGTTTCCTGTGGCGTTTAGTCTTAAAATGCTCGTCCCTCACAGTGACGTTAGCAAAGTACCGGCTGAAAAAAGAGACGAAAAAACAAACCAATTTCAATTAAAGCTGCCCATTGAAATTCATAACCGTACAAAGAATCACCCAAAAAGAACCCTTTTCAGGTAATGAATTGTTGAAACTCCAAATCAATTTGAAATTTAAAAATAACCAAATGACAAATGAAAACATATAAAATACATACTCGCAGTGTAAGCAGTAATATTGGCCCATCCCAGGTAAATCCTCGTCATGAGGAAGCGGTTGTTTCTCGGAATCGGGCTTTTGCAGGTCTTCATAAACCGCATCGTCGCGTGAACAAAATCCTCAGTCAAGGAAGAATCTTTCTCTCTGGAAAAGAAAGTTGGGTAAACAGAAAGAAACTCTATACTGAAAGACACAGCAACAAAAGAAAAAGGATATCTTTAAGGAGGAATTTGGCGCGGCGAGCCGTCTTGTGAGAGTATCTTCTCTTCTTAACCTTCCTGCTAGGACATTTACCTCCCATTTTTCGTCTGTCAAATTTAGGGTTTTGGTAATTTGGAGAAACCCTAGCGTGCTTAATTGACCGAGAAGACAAAAAGAACAACGGCGGAGCTGTGTTTTAGTATATAAAGGCAGTTAATAAAACGAAGTCGTACCTGGTTACAGTCTTATTTTCCCAACGTCGTCGTTCTGCTTGTCGAACGACCTGCTCGTTCTCTGCCGAATCCGAAAGTAGACGACATAGGGCAGGCCCTTAAGTGATCCCTCGTTCAGTATAATGTAACATTTTAAAATTTTAACTAGAAGTTAAAACGATAATAAGAAGAGTTTCATGTTTAAATAATTTAATCGGTATTAAATCTTTATAAAATGAGTTATGAAATCATTAAGTGTAAATATATAAATCTGTAATATTCTTAGGAAAATTTGGGATATCTTTGTACTCTAAATTAGAAAATCATTCTCACAAATTTATTTATAATATCAGAGCAGAGAAAAGAAAACCCTAGCTATTTATTAAACCTGATGCAATATAGACAACGTAGGTGGTGGAGGCAACAAATGGGAAGAAGCCAACGTCGCTTGAACCTACTTCTCCATATTACCTCCATCCTTCTGACCATCATAGAATGAATATTTGTTAGGTGATTTTGAAGGTTGACAATTATCAGGAATGGGAAAGGTGTATGTGCAATGATTTCCGAGCGAAGCAAAAACTAGGCTTTTTGAACGGAGTCATTACCAAGCCCGATGACACTTCAGAGATATGATGAAGGATCTCTGGGATGATTAACACCACGTTTTTCCATTGGCAATGACCCTCTTATACAATAATTGACTTCTAATCTAGCTTATTGTGAACAAAACGGTTGGAGTGTTGTTGCATATTATGGGAAAAATCACGAAAATATGGGACGAACTCTTTGTGTATGCTCTGATCAAAGGTTGCACTTGTGGTAAGTGTACATGCAACTGGGCTACTAAACTCGGTAAAGAATGTGAAGAAAGTCGAGTTCATCAATTTTGACGGGCTTGGATGATGATTTATATGAAAATATTTGTTCCAACATTATTGCTTAAGATCTGCTTCCGCCTTTGAATCGTGCTTATGCTCTCATGGTTTAAGAAGAGAGACATAAAAATATGACTAGAGGGAAGGAAGGGCGGAGCGAGGCTGTTAGTTTTGCTATTCAAGCAGCCTCGTCTTCTTCGCAAGCATCTAGCAGTCAAAATGACAAAGGATTTTGCTTGAATTGCAACTGACAGGCCACGAGGTAACATCATACTTTAAACTCATTGGTTATCCGGATTGGCGGATTGGGCCACACGAGAAGGCATGGTAAAGGTCATGAAGGTACTGCATCTGGTGGGCGTGGTAGAGGGGTGAGTGTCGGGGTTGCCAATTATGCTTAGAGTGCATCATAGTGTTGGTTTATGCCTTACAACCAATCGATTTGGTTGTAGTTTAGTGACAAATTATTTAAAGGTATTCTTTATCTTGGACATGTTTAGATGTATATGATAAAGTCCATGGGATAATTATACATTGCAAATGAAATTATAATGAGTTTATAATTAT